>CM065379.1:1282500-1337500 GCA_033060915.1 Euryodendron excelsum | reverse complement strand
GTTTGAATCCCCATCACCAGTGCTACTTCCCATCATAATGACTTTCTAGCCTTCCTAAATCTCAACGAATCCTATGCCTTCTACTCGGAACACAACCACACTACAGTAACCAGAAAGCACGAAAAGCACGGATAAAGACAAAAAAAAAAAAATACATTGAGGATATGATACCGAAACAACAGAGATCGAAGTGAAATTGTATCTAGATTTGAAAGTTGAGTTAAAGGTTGGAGTTAGGGATTCGAGAGAGTGGTTATGAATGGAAAGGAATGGAAATGGATGGGAGAGGACGTACCAACGCCAGCGATGAGACAAGAAGCTGCGACGACAGGTTCTTGAACCACGAACATCTTCAGCTTCTCCATCACCGCCATTTCTCTTCTTCTTCTCCTATGCTTTCTCTCGCTTCTCTTTCTCCGATTGAAATTTGGAACTTTTCCATTTGCAACAGTTATATAGACTATAAATACTTATTTAGGCCGTTTGGTAGTTTTTCAGCCTATTTTTTTTAGTTTATAAAAATAAAAAATTGTACCAAAACAGTCTTTTGGATGAAAAAACTGATATTTAGTAAAAAATTTAAATGATTAAAATTATTTTTAATTATTTAAATTAATAAAATGAAACAAACCTGCAAAATTTAAAAATTTTAAAGACATTCTTAAAAAGTGAAAGAGATAAACAGCTAGGTTTTTATAAGGTCTTAGTTTTTATGTATTAGAATAGTTGGCAGACGCACAATTGGGTATATGTTATGGCATGTCGGGTTGAGTTTTTCATAAGTTTTATTGTTAATAATAATTAAAAGAAAACCTCCTTAATTATAATTCAGTATTAGTTAACTCTTTTAATTTAAATAATACTAAAATTTGACCCTTAAAAGTAAAAATTTATATTAATTTAGCCCTTATGTTAGTCATCCATTAGTAAAATGGACTGTCAATGGTCGTGTAACCATTACATGAGAAATTAAATAGAGTTTCATACCAAAAATGGGTTTGTGGCCCATACAAAGTTATAAAGGGAGTAGGAAATGGGGTCTTCATGCATATATGCACTATATAAGAGACAAGAAGGCCATTTTTTTTTTGGTATGAAATTATATTTATTCTATCATGTGCAGGGTTCATGTGCATTGTTCGTCCATTTTGCTAACATTAGAGTTAAATTGATATGAACCCTTACTTTAAGAGGTTAACTTGTAATATTTTTTTAGTTAAAAAGAGTTAAGTAATATTGAGTCATAGTTCAAAGAGTACATGTAATTACTCTAAGAAAGTCACTCTAGAGCTGCAAAACAAAATCAATTTACTTTAGCGACCTGTTTGACTCGTTTTTGCACTCATTCGAGAGTTTCGCCCGTGACATAAACAAATCAAACTTGAATATGATTACTCGTTTTTGCACTCATTCGAGAGTTTCGCCCGTGACATAAACAAATCAAACTTGAATATGATTTTTAAGCTCATGATATTTTGAAACTCACCTAATGATCAATTTAATTAAAATTTGTTGAAATCAAGCCAAACTTGAACCTAATTTTTATGTCTATTAATTTTTTAAATCTAGGTTAAACAACCTACTACTACTCGGTTCTCTACAGAATCAAATGAGGGCAATTTGATTGCCGATGCCGGTAAACCTGGTGACCAGGAGTTTATTGCAATTCTTCAAGAAGGCAATCTAATACCATAAAACACCTCGACGTCACTTTTCAAAATAAAGCACCACGAAACAACTCTCATGAACCTTTGTAACTACAAAGATCTTTATTTTCACCAAAACCTTCCTGTACCAAGCTTCGCCATCCAGAGTCTGCACAATGCAATCACACAGATAAATGATTCAACTGCGATGACAGTTACTAACCCCTCTCGGAGCATATCTGCCAACCAAGTTTGAAGCAAGAAAAAGGTTTTTCCAAAATGAGAAAAAAGAAAAAGAAAAAGAAAAAAGAATGGCATAAAGTCATCAACCAAATAATTAGATAAGATCTGTCGATCTGTTAAAATAAACGAGCATTTCATCAAAGCATTTTTACAGCATTTGTACCGGACGTATAAACTCATCAAAGTTCTCGTACAAAACCTGACCAATGTTAAATATATACATACAAACAGCCCAGACAAACTTTCCCGATAAATCTTTCTCAAATCACGGGACATCTGAATACAAAACCGACGTAGTTTAGAAGGTTGGTAACATCCATCCAACAGTCCACCCCAGGATCAACCCAGCACCAACGAGACTCAAGCCTAATGCAAATGCAACAGCAAACTTACTAATGTGATGTCTAGGATGACCTCGCTTGCCTCGCTTTCCTTTGGCAGGCTTCTGCCAGCTCTTTTGCAGTTTCCTAGTTTTGTGAGGCATCCATGGTAGCATCACCGGAAAGAGAGTTGATATTGGCAGCTGGTTATTGTTCTTAATTTGATAGTAAAGGTTTTCAAGCTGCAGAAGTTGGAACCATTGCTTGTAGGCAAAGAGATGTGATGCCTGTCTGAAAAAGAGCTTGAGGATGTGCTCCTTCTCTGCATGGGCTTGCTTTGCTGCCTTCTCAGCTTCCCTTGCACGTGTTTGAGAATGGCGGAGCGCTTCCAATAGCTGAGCCTTGCTAGGATCGCTTTCAGCCATACCTTTGTGGGTTGAGCCATCACTGTTTCAGACATCACAAAGTCTCAACATTTAGAAGTCAAAAGATTTGGATAAACACAAAATTGAAGTCCAACCATTCACATCATAGAACATTTCTTTCTTTCTTTCTTTTATTTTTTTTTTTAAACACCATCACAGAAGGACCATAAAATCACATAAAAAATCATGGTACATTTGTTTCACATGGCTTTGAAATCTCAGGGCATCCAGTAGGTTTTGACAGTGAATGCTTGCTAAAGACAACCCTGTAAACATTCATGCTTTTGATGTTCAATTGCCAACGTTGCTAAGTCTTTAGAAAGAGATAATATAAAAAAATAATAAAAGATTAGGTAACAACAAAGTTACAAACATAGTCAAAAAAGGGACAAGCCACTTTCCATGTATGTGCATATCACAGTATGACAAGCCAAACAAACAATGTTCACTGTAACAGCAAAGGCTAAGCAAGCAAATAGATCATACAAAATCCCTATAGTGCTTATCAAAGAAAAAAAAACAAGTCCTCGACTATAGAGAAATCAATCCAGCAGCTGTAACTTCATAAGTAGAAATTCACACAAAATTGAACGAAGACATGACAGAAACTGCACTCTCAAGGTTTAACAATAGATAGGATTCCCTAAATCTGAGGGTGTGGATGAGTGTTGCCCCCAAGAATTCAATGCATGTCCCCCAACCCCCGTAGCTAATACAAATTCTGCGCTCTCTCACCATTGAACTTTCTGGTCCAAGACAAATTTAACAACGAAACAAGAAAAATATAAAAAACACAAATAATAATCTTGTTGCACCACATGAAATATTTCAACAAGAAAATAATAGAGCTAAAAGAGTGCAAAATAAAATCCAACCTGTTTCGCTTATCCGAAGGATATTGTGGTTGCTCCTCAGATGTGGCCCACTGCTTTCCGCTTGCACTTCCTGAGGTGAGACTACCTTGTATATTAACAGTTGAACCGGAAAGACCACCTGTTTGAGCCTTCAAACGTTTAGATGAGGGTAAAATCCCATCACGATCAAAATGCCCGAGATAAGTATATGGGTCCCTCTTAACATGAGAATTCTGAGGCAGGGGGAGATCACAGTTCCCAATAAGGTCCAGTGATCTCTGTGCAACCAAGGAAGCCAATTCATCTCTATCTGCCACATGCCACCATGGCTCTGTTTTTTCACCCCCAATCCAAGTAGAGTCTGAATCATACCTAAACTCATTGGCTTGCTTGGAATCTGAGCAACCAACAGGATCCATCTCCAACAGCTCATAAGACTCCCCCATGTTGTTAGGTTTAAGAGGTTCTTGGACACACTTGCTATGTACAGTCTTTAGCTCTTGCTTTCTAATTTCAGAATATTTCTTCATACAAATTGCAGGGGTTCTGCGGTAAGTGTCAGAGGATGGCACAGCCTTTAAGTAGTCATCAACTTGTGTACCATCATCTTCATCCTGTGGGTGGACATCACTAGCTTTAGAGGTTGAGTTTAGAACACCAGCTCCAAAAGTTTCTGTCTCTGCAGCCAGAGTATTTAACTGTTCGTTTGTTAACGCGTTTTGGTATCCATAATTAGGTTGTATCTGAAGCCACCATCTTGATTCAGGGGGTAGATTGGAATATGAAGGGTTCTTGTTAAAAGGCATGAAACCTACATTGGGATTATCATGCCCATCCGTTGCATTTGCAGGTCCTGCATCAACCTGTTTGGATGATGAAGATGCTGATGGGCAGCAAGCTAACTTTGGAGTTCTTTTGGCATCTTCTTGGACGAAGCAACGATTAGCTGTTCTCTGCCAAGCAGCCCTTGCTTCCGCTGCAGCCATCACTCACTTCCACACATTTTACTGCTTCAACGAAAAATATCTCAGAAAAGGATGGACATCGAGAGTTGAGGAAGGATTTAATACCAAATATGAGGTATCTAAAAGGCTGCTCTTAAATAAAACCAAATCCATAGATATGTTATAACTGAATACAGACAGAAACGTGGTAGGTATAGATTTTAAATATTGCAGTAGACAGATGGGATCTGCTCCCTCTCACTATCACCTTTCCCCTGAACAAGATGAAGCAGAACATGTGAAAATATGAGGTTCTATACTGCAATTGAGCCCAAATTCATTCTTAGCACATGGAAAAGAGCACTCTCCTAAGAAAACTGGGCTCCTAGACAGGCCACACTCGGAAAAGAAAAAAGGAAAACTAGAAACTTGAGAAAATAACCCTCTTCTCTTGCCTGTGACAGCTTTAAAACCTAACACTGAGAATTAAGAGAAAATAAAACTTGTGATGAATAAGAATTAAGATATGGAAATAGAATATGTGTTGGCACAGAACCCAAAGTAAAGCCAAAAAATAGCCCCAAAGCAGTGATGTACAGCCTTTCATGACTATAAGGTTTCTTGTCAGGGGTTCACCCCTAAGAGATCGCATGCTTTCCTTCTTTCCATTTCAGGTTTTCAAATAATTCAGACTCCTTCATTTGGGGAGAATAGTATAAATGACCTAAAGGAATGAGGAATTCGATCAACACATTCCAGATCATATAAACACAAGCCTTCAAAGATGTCTTAGCAGTTCACATAAGTTGGTGGTAGTGTGTCTGTGTGCATGCAAGTGTCAACTACATTGAACTAAACAAGATGAAAGGTTAACATTTCTGTCACTTGACACTTAACAAACATAGATGCTAAGGTAATAACAAAAACATACCCTGAGAAACAAGTATTCATGGCAAGATAACATCTACTTGGAATACAACTAAGTAAAGGAGCTTCAACCAAACATCAAGATCTCTACTAAAACATGCAAAACCGTTAATTATGCATGTATGCATTTGTAATATAACTATCTACAGATATCTCAATGCAAAACCTGTCTACTACGATTCTGGGATTTAGCATATTCCTAGGTCACTACAGGGTGATGAAGAATTCAAAAAACAATATATTCTTGCATTGTGGGGGAGAAGAATACAACAAAATGGAAAAATATGCTCTGGCATATCTCAATCAATTTTGATTGTACAAATGTTTGCTTATCAGGTGGGGTGTATTAGTTAGCCATATCAGATGGCTGACTGAAACAGATATACATGGTTAACATGTAAGAGACTGCAAACTAACAAAAATTTCCATCCAAAATTTATTTGGTCAAATCACGGTTCTTATTCGGGTAGTATGAAATTTTGGCTGAAAAGCTTACAACTCAAGGATGCAACTTAACCCCAAATCAAGCCAGTCAAAGTGGACCAAATGCTATTGCAGCTGGAAACTTGTAAATTGACCCCAAAATGACCCTTTTCCAACTTCCACAATTCAGCGATGATTCCTTATACCTTTACAAATTACAAAAACGGGCAAAATGGTTCACAGTAGTTAGACTCGAATCATTATAGAAACCCTCTATCATAGTATAATGCAGAAGTTCATAATTGGACATCATTTTCTTTTTACGTTAAAGCCATGGCAAGAATACCTGATCCCAAAAATCCAATCAGGTTCACAAAAAATACCACCAGACCAAAATCAAATTTCGTGATTTTTTAATCTACATGCTCAATACCTGATGATGAATACTAATAGTAAAAGTTTTTCAATGTCTTTCAATCATCCAGATCATCAACGAATTTTTATATTTATAAAAAGAAAAAAAGAAAACACAATCAACAGGGTTGGAATCACGAAAGACCATGATTAACCCATACCCAGAAAAGAAGTAATAACCGAAAAGAAAGATCAGGATTACCCCGTACCGAGGAAAAGCCATCGCCCACAATAATTAAAAAAAAAAAATATTCAAGAATCACGCACAATTGAAGCAGCTTCTACAACAGTACACTGTAATATCTATTCAGCTCATTATTTCAACAATCACCAAACAGTTACACACCATATCTAAAGATTAGAAAACCCAATTAAAAGCAGGTCAAAATAGGATAAACAGAATTTACAAAATAAACACTAAACACAAATAGTTCCTATAAATTCAGACATATACATACGTATGTATATAAAGAGCGAAAGAGACCTGAGTGCTGAATCCAATAGAAAAATTGAATTGAAATGAATTGGAGAGAGAGAGGGAGAGAGGGGGCAAGTGGGTTTAGATCTGATTGAATGAATCCAATTCCGATCTAATGAAGCGTTACACTTGTTGAGTTCCGAAGACACGAATTCTCCTCATCCTCTGTCAGAGAGAGAGAGAGAGAGAGAGAGAGACCCTCCCTGTTGTTTTTCAGTTACCGTTTCTTTTTCTTGTCGGTTTGTACTGCTTTTTCAGAAGTACGTCAAACGACAGCGTTTTGAAGATACAACCCTTCAAGAACAAACCAAAGTCCGTGTACTTTTCATAAAAACGGTGTCGTGTCTTGTATGGACCACCCTGTGATTATCCCGGTTGTCCACATCGTAGGTGTGGGTGAAAAGTGGGGCTCCTCGCATTTTACAATTGGGGAAAATCTCAAAATGGCAGCTTAATCACAGTACACGTGTCCACCTTGCAACAAATCAAAAGGTGTGGATGAGTCCAATATTGTTTATACAATGAGATAAGAGGATTAGGAGGATGATGACATGACTCTCTAGTCTGCACCATTTGTCTTCAGCTTGGTTGTGAAAGGCATCGGTAGATTTTTTATTATTTTTATTTTGTATTTCTATTGACAAATACACACCATGAAAGAGACCTCCAAAGAAAAGTGAGCAACTTTGGAAAAAAACATATATTCAAAGGGAAGAAGAGAGAGAGAGAGAGAGAGAGAGAGAGAGGGTGGGCGATCACATTGATTATTTAGTAATCGTAGATAAAGAAGAAACAAGCGGTTTGTTATAAGGGCACTGAACAATTTTTAGTATTGAAGGTGGTCAATTATCAAGGCTACAATGCGAGGGACCTCTTCAATTAGAGGAACTTTTTTTTTCTTTTGCTTTTTCTTTTAAGAGCGGCACAACAACACGCTACTGTGATGGGTCCTCTCTTGAAAAATTAATTCAATATTGTGTGGGCGATTGGCCCACGCACCAATGTTTCGTTGATAAGAACTTGATCTTAAACTAAAGCCTAAAGGCCGAAAAATATATAATTTAGAGGAAATTGTTACCAAACAGCAACTACCTCTTTCGGCTTTTCCTAAGAAAGAAATGTAAATGCATAGTATCCATAAGGAATATATACAAATAGAAACAAATTAAGTATCTCTTACTTGTAGTCAAACTATTCTTGTGGACCCCATGTAAGAAGTCTCTTGGCAAAAGATTTCAATATACCATGATTATGATATAAGATCAACCCAACATCAGATATATATATATATATATGGCCATCCCATGATTGACTTGTCTCAAGTGGGTGGTCAGCCTTGCGATCATATTGGACTGATAATTTATAGAAATTGCAAGTCGTAAGAGAAGCACACAATAAAAGAGGGTAAGAGTCCATGGGGATAACTATAATCATGAAGGCAGAGAAGAAACTTATGCCAATCAGTTTGTCTGTGTGTGCCCGTGGTACCTTGTCATTTCCCCTCTTGGGTGGAAGACAAATCAGGTCAATGGACAGATGTTTATATCCCATTTGTCACTTGAAAGATTTTGGGGGTGAAAATTTCAATCTAAGTTAGGTGAATCCATCCCTACATATGGAAATTTCTTTTCTTCCAATTAAAAGCTTCATATAATTCCGATTTAGACTTTTTGACGCAATTGTTGAATGCTTAACGCAACTTCTTGTTTTTGACTTATGTAAGCCGAGAGGTGCCGCAGAAAGAGAAATATATATATATATATATATATACCAATAGTAAGGTAGTGTCTATTTTTTTTTAGCACTCAACTCTATTAAATAGTGGCATGTGATATTTTATTATCTTATTAATATTAATTTGTCATAAATAAAGCGATAAACAAAATGCACCAACAAAATATAAACCCAAAAGGTTCCTTGTTAAAGGGTTAATCTAAGTCTGTTTGATATCTTAGGAAGGAAAAAAAAAAAAAAAAAAAAAGAAATGAGAGAGAACATGGAAGAAAAAATAATTTCTTTTCTTTGTTTGATTTTGCAAAAAAAAAAAAAAATGAGAGGAAAGTGAAAATTAAAGGGAGGAAGAAAAAAATAATAAAATAATGAGACCCAGAATTATTGTACTAGATCTGTCTGGCAACATACTGTCGACTTGGGTTAGGAACTACCCAAGTTAATCAGTACCCAGATGAAGGCTCTAATTGTAGCAAATCCAACAAAGACCAAGTCAGTGAAACATATGTAAGTCCATTCTTAAAAAGGATTAAGACACTAAATAATTATCCGAAAGAGATTAATGCCTAGGAGGAAATAAAATACAATATCCTATGAGCTTAAGGCATTCCGAGTATTATAAATACCCTATACCATTAAGATGTAAGATACGTTCACTTGAGTTTTAACTCTATAATATTTTATTTGATTTATTATGATTAAACTTACTAACTTATTCATCGGAGTGCCTTCGGCCCAAAGATGGTCTAAACATTCTCATCGTCTTGTTCTCTTGCAGATTGTTTGTGATCATCAATTCGGTTTCGAAAGTTTAACCGGACTTTCCTAAAAATTTCACCTACAATTGGCACCGTTTGTGGAAAGGTCTACATAATGATGAGTACCAATTATCTTGGAGGAAGAGTTGATCCCACGAACAGTGAAATAGATGACGGTCATGGCGTCCATAGTCACGACACTACACGCCAATCCAGTCGGCATGATGATGATCCGGTGCGGACTCCTAGAGGACACTTCAACAGATTGGAGATTTGGTTCCCTAGAAGCGACTGGCCAAAAGGACAGGAAGGTCTAGCACGGACTTCATAGTATTCCCGAAATCCAAACCGCTGAAGAAATTGTCGAAGGAACTTGAATCCGTCACCATCTAGTGGCCGAGTTCCTAGTAACTTGTTGCTCTAAACAACTGAGCGGAAGATCCGACAGCAAGATAAAGAGATTGTCCACCTCAAGAAAACGATCGAAGCATTGAGGGAGGCAATTGCCAAACGAGATGGACCAGTACCTGAGAGATCTCTAGATCAGTAGCACAGAAGGAGGTCGAATTCAAGAAATATGAGCCCCCCGGCAGCTCGTGCAACAGGGAGCCATACAGCTAATATGTGGCACTATATGGAACGATAGGAAGATCGGCAGCCCCGAAGGATTTGGACACCAGCAAGGGACCCGACAAGGGTCAAGCCAGAGCAACAAGATTAGGACAAGTGGCTGGAAGATCGGCTCGACAACCGGGATAAATACCACAAGGGGCGGACAACACAGAATATAGCAATGTAAGTGATACCTTCTTCGGTCTGACCTAGCCCTAGTTAACTCTACACCCGTGTAGTAGTAATCGAACTCGTAAAGGCCCATGTTATGATTCAAACGATTATTTAATTCGGCTATCCCCATAATTATCCTATACCCATTAGACTGAAGTTGGATGGGGGCGATTCCATAGTGGTTTAAGATAGTGGTAAGGAAAGGGTGAACAGGAAATCTAAGTCTACCCTCAACAATGGTGATTAAGGGAAAAGAAGTCCTCTCTTCATTTTCGAACCAGCCATCGTCCTTGGGCTTGATTAACTTAATATCTACCCCTTCCAAGAAGTCGTATATATGCTTAAAGCCAGCAACGGCAGCTGGACTATCAACCATACTCCTAAGCCTGTTCACTATGAAAGATAACCTAAAGATCCTAGGGTTTTCAAGTTAGGAAACAGTGAAAGAAGACGAATAAAAGGGACTTACAGAGTTTCTTCACTAGTGATCAAAGTCAAAATACACAGGGTATCGTTGATTCGGTGTTTCGTTTAGACAAACAAGACTCCTCACCTACAGAAAAACATGGATCGATGGCAAAAGGACATTAGGTTTCCCCAACAGTCACATTCATTAAATGGTAATTGATGGTTGAACTAGGCGTACGTCGTCTATCGTGTATTTACAGTCGCTAAGCACTAGCCCCAGCCTCCTTCCAAAAGGGCACTAGGGCTGGGGGCAATTGTGGGTCAAAATAATGAGGCCTAGAGTTATTATATTAGGCCCGTTTGGCAACATACTGTCGACCTGGGCTAGGAAATGTCCAAGTTAACCAGTACCCAGATGAAAGCCCCAATTGTGGCAAATTCAGCAAAGATCAAGTCAGTGGAACATACGTAAGTCCATTTCTAAAAAGATTAGGACACTAAACAATTATCTGAAAGAGATTAACTCCAAGGAGGAGACAATACAATTCCCTACAGGATTAAGGCATTCTGAATACTATAAATACCCTATACTATTAAGGTGTAAGGTATGTTCACTTGAGTTCTAGCTCTACAATATTTTGTTCAATTCATTATGATTAAACTTGCTAACTTATTCATCTAAGTGCCTTCGGCCCAAAAAGGGTCGAGACATTCTTATCGTCTTCTTCTCTTGTAAATTGTTTGTGCTCATCAATTCGGTTTCGAGAGTTCAATCGGATCTTCCTAAAAATCTCACCTACAATAACTATTAAAAAAGAAAGAGAAAAGAAATAGAAGAGAAAAGAGAGGAAAAGTGGGTAGAAAATAACTTTCTATCATTTTCTCTTCCCTTTCTCTTCTCTTTCGTTCCAAATTAGAAATCAAACAAAGGAAATGAATTTTTCCTTCCCTTTCCTTTCTTTCCTCAAGTGTCAAACAGAATTCATGGACCATCACCCACAGTATATACTAAGCACAGGAAATTTACAACCACCACCCCAAGTTGTGCGGAAATTCTAGTATATAGCCAAGTTTTGGTCCAATTGACAGCGAGATATGTATACTCACTAGGGATGACCCGTGCCTATGGCACTTCTAAATATATATACAGTTAGTTTGACTGATAAATTTTATTTTCAAAATTTTTGGATTAAAACTGCGTAAATACATTCGTAAATTATTCTAAAACCTTTTTTTAAAGATAAGCCTATTCAAAATCCCAACAAAAATTTTTTTTCAACATCACACAACTAATTAACCATGTAAGAACATTTTTATTTAAAAAAATTCTGGATCAAAACTGCGTGAGTCCATTTGTAAATTCTTCTAAAAGCATTTTAAAGATAGACCTGTTCAAAATCCCAACAAAACATATTTTTGATTATCAAGCAACCAACCAATCAATCATGTAATCGAACAACCAACACAAAAATCATGTACTCCCATCGTCCAACAACCAACACAAATAATTTTAAAACATCCACACGAAATATAGACTAAAGATCCACAATATTACATCTTAATAAAGCAACAATCAATTGACATATAGGAATGAAACAATTGGCGCACAATGCATTTGTCTTGAGTAGAGTAATAAAATTACTTATTCAGTGAGCCAAAAAGCAAATCCCCAGACATGTACATAGGGGCACTTATATATTCCTTTGTGCTACAGCCAGTTGAAGCTTTTGTCCTTTCTCTTGTATATTGTAATAATCAAGACGTATTGCAAAGCTTTAGACAGAATTTTTCTAACCTGTTGACATATAAGAATGAAACAATTCAGCTTCTAATCCACTCAAATAAATGGTCATGACGCCTTACCAAAATTAAACTTAATAAGCCTTAGAGCTACATCAATAATCAAACACTAATATAACTAATATATCAATTAAAAGGGTTGAACCACATGTAATATAATTCACACAATGGGATTTACCAGTTAATACAACTGATGAGATTTACCAATTATTGCATGATGGGATTTACCAGTTAAAACACATGCAAAAAAAAAAAAAAAAAACCTTAATGTTTTCAACCCAATCACATCAGCTACAATTAAGCTGAAAAAGAGAAAAAAAAATAGGGTGAGAGCCAATGGAAAGAGAAGTTGCAGAAAAAAGAATAATCCATCTTGATTTGACATTCATGAAAGAGATAAGAAAAGACCTACATCTTATTTTTTGCAATATTTATTAGCCAATATCTATATAATAGAACACAATTCAAGCCCAAATCCCTAAGTAGCATTTTTTTTTACAGCTTGTTTATTACCCAGTAAAATGCAATTGATGGAAGATTGAAAAATATCCTAAAAAAAAAGCTGTGATGGAAGATTACCGGAAAATACAATGGTCTTTATCGAAAAACTCAAGGACTGACCTTTAGGACTTGGAAATGGAAACCAACAGAATTGCAACCACTGAAAATGGACTGAACTTGATCTTCAAATCTCCCTCAAGAAACTGCAACCTAGAATTGCTTTCTCAGAAAAAAAAAAAAAACCCACAGACCACGCTATACAGAGATGTTTTGTTTCATGTTAAATTGTTAGTTGTTCTATATAGTGATCTCCTAAACCTTTGACACTAACATGCTCATTCAACCTTTTTCTATGCAAAAAGCAAAAAAGTTAAGGGAAAAGAGAAAAAAATTGGAGATAATTATAGTATTCTCTTTGCCAAAAAAAAAAAAATTAAATAGAGGGCAGCAACAAAAAAAAAAGCAAAAATGAGGACTACAAAACTTTACATATGTTCAATGAAGATTTTATTTTAGCACTATTCAATTTGCAAGCAATGGAACTGCAACCAATATCCACAGCCAAGTCTCAATTGATAAAAAACGTGTTTTGCCTCTAACAAAAATGACATTCAAACAACCTTGATACAATTTCACCAAATAATTCACAAAGCTAGAACCCACATACAGAAACACCACAGAAGCCACCTTGCCATTGCTTAACCCAATTGAACTGGCCATTGTATTTGCATAATAACCAAAAACAGAATTGAGTTTCTATGTCTTTGTCACTTTTAATGCATCAGAAGGTTTGGGCAAGTAGTAAAAATTAGTGATAAAGTAAAAAAGCCTTAAAATCTGAAGCAATTAACCATGCACTCAAAAAAAAAAAAAAAAAGGAAAAGGGAAAAGGTGATGGAGAACTGTGCTAACAGTGAGAAGATATTGGTGGTAAAGACCTCACCTCATTGCTGCGCGTAAGAGGACTGTTGCCAGAGAACTCATAGCTGTGAAGAGAACTATCGCCGAAGAAAAAAAAAAAAGAAAGAAAAATGGAAACAGTGAGAAAATCTGATAGAAGGGAGAAAAAATGGTAAAAAACTTTAAGGACCATTTACACATCATATGTAACAGTGGCAAAAAAAAAAAATGAGGACTACAATGGCAAGAGTTATCAAAAAATATGACTACAAACAATTAAAAAGTGAGCAAATCCACATAAAACAAAAAGGTGAATGTTTTGGCTGTGAAAAAAACAAAGAAAGAAAGAACCTGGATTTCGATAGTGAATATTTTGATCGAACTCATGAACTCTAATTCAGTGCAAAGAAGCCGAAATAGCCCTGGCCATCAAATATGGGGGAAAGAATGGAAAAAAGGAAGAGAAGAAGATAGGGAAAAAAAGATATAGAAAACAAAGTAAAGATCGAACCTAGAATAGAGTAAAAAGCCTGGATTTCGGTCTTCTTCTTCTCTGCAAAAATAAATCTCAGTTGTAAAAAAATCAGGATTGCATTCAATGATTGAGATCAAATTGTTAAAGTTGGTAACTGAGATTCATCTCAACCCTTGGATCAAAAGTTTCTTCCATCTCAACCATTACTTCAAATTGTTAAAGTTTGCTGGCAGGTGTGGCGTGGAAAACGATAATGTACAGTAAATGCTACTTTGAGATACAATTTAATCGAATGGTTTGGGTTGATTTTGGTTTCAATCATACGGCTGAGATAATAGTTTATCCAACGGTAGAGACTCTTTTTTTTTTTCTTTTGAATATGTGGCTGAGATGAATTTTCATTATCTGCTTTTGGCAGCTCCAAGGCTCCAATGTCTCTTCAATCAAAGCATTAAAGGTTGTTTGCTCTCTGCTTCCTCCCTCTTTCTTTTATTCTTTCCCTCCTTTCTTCTTCCTCTCTCTTCCTTCCTTCCTTCCTCTACTTCTCTAGCTGCGGATGCCAACGACCAAGCAAGCTATTTCTCCTTTCTCTTTTTATAATTTTTTCTTTTCCTTTAACTTCAGCAACTCCGATCACGTGTCTCACCACAAACTCACAGTTCAATATACCTCCAGCCATAGCCATAACAACTTGGCCGAGCACCAACCACCCAAGTGTGCAATGGTCTTTTTGGAAAGAGAAAGGGAGAAATGGAGGATGTCTTAGTGAGAGTGGCAGAGGCATTGGGTTGTCTATGGTGAGAGAGATATCTTGTTTTAGCAACATTTTTTTTAATATAAATAGATTTGAAAGGTAAATATTTTATGAAAAGTGAGTTTTGTGAAAATTTTGAAAAGATTTTTGAAGAATCATAGCAAGATGTGGAGCGGTGGAGGTGGAGGAGCTATATACACCCGTCGCCCAAAGATAGATGCTGGACATTTCTTACTACATTATACCAAATTGCTTGGAGTGAGTTCCCCCCTCTCTACTTTTCGCTTTATATCTTCAGATGGGAGGAAATATCTTTGATTCACTGTCTCTATAACCTTGATTTTCAACTGATTAACTGTGACTATAAGCGAAGAGGCCTGCTGAGAAAGTTGGTGGTGCGTGGGCCAATGCAGCAAGTGATGCTAGAGGTTGGTCTTTCAGGAGGCAGAGATACTACAGTGAAGAAGTTTTGGTAGGATGGATGAGAAGGTGAAACATGGGGGTAGAGGCAAACAGATTTGATTGGTAAGCTTACCCCATGAATGCGAATGGCAGTAAAGTCTCGCTCATCCTGAATCACAACCCCTATGTTTTTTTCTCGAAGAAACTGAATCTATATATACAAAGGCATTTGAAAGGTTAAAAAGTTTTAAATTAAGAAATGTAGATCAAATACGAAATAAGTAAAGGGGGCTCATCTTACGGTTCGCTCCAAGTCTCCATCCACCTGTAAAATAGATGCCATTATAAATAAGTAAAAAAAAAAAGAAGATTTTAAGACTCTTAACAAATAAGATAACAGTAGTATTAAGAAAAATCAACTTACATGACCATAAATGGTGGTGTTGTCCATGATTAAAGGTCACAGCGAACCAGTGCCTCAACCTGAAATGCTTGGTTATTTAATTTTAAACATAGAGATCAATGTGAATGAACAGGTAAAAAAAATGAAATGTACGCATATAAGTAATCCAAACTCAAGATATAAGAATGAATCTAGGCACATGAATTATTTAAAAAAAAAAAAAAAAGTATGGAGGCAAGCATATATAAGAAAAGTTGACAACTTGGAACTCAAAACCATGAACCACAATCCATCAATCACAGATCAAGTGGGTCAAGAACACTACCCCAAGTCTTTCAATCCTAATATTCCACATATTTAAAAAAAAAAAAAAAAAGCTAGTGCATTTTGTGGCATGGTTAAAACAGGCTTAGAATAAAAATATGCTTGGAAACTTGGGTACCTGAAATACAATCTCGTGCCATTATAAACATCATTAGGTGGCCAAGGAAAATTCCACCAACAAAACTCATCTGCTACAGAAAAGTGAAATTTGTTTAGAGAGCACTCATGGTAGAGGATGCTTTTCTCATTTTCACCAATGTTCTACTGTACATGTTATTAAATGAGCATAAACGGTCCAAACTTAAACGTACTTCAAGCTAGAACAGCAACAAAATCAGCCAAAGCCCAGTAAGCTGAATTTGTTTGCATCTTGAAAACGTTAACCAGCTAAATCCCTATGAGAAACAAAATAGAGACTTTTCAAACACCTTGAGGAACAATATTTATTTCAAATGTAGCACCATGATCTCATTTACCAGGGTTGTCAAATATTTCACTAATACTCCAGCATTTTGCGATCACCTGTTGATATCTTTACAAAAAAGAGGAGTTTATGATCCCCAAAATGAATTAACTTAACCACCGTTCTTCAACAAAATTAATGCTTTTCTACCTACTGCTGAAACAGTTTTGAAGGACTGCTCTACAACAAAGCTAATCACAGTCCCAAGTTTCATCCACCTGCTTTGGTGTTTTCATCTTTTCACCCTATACAGATGAGACAACGATGGGATTTCAATATAATTGAACCCTTACAGTAACATATTTCATTATCACCATAAGGAGAAAATTTTTTTTGTAGGACTTTGTTCAAACACATAAAATAGAACATGACCAATTATTTTGAGTCATCTCAGCTGAGTAATAAACCTAAAGCTATATAAGTTTTCAAAACTTATTATCACAACAGGAGTTTGAGATCATAACAAAATAGAACCTGGAAGAGAATTACAAATGCCAAAAAGAAAATATATAAAGGAAAAGAAAATAACAGATTCAGGGGAAACTTTAACCACAGTATGCAGATCTAATCATTATAACCAGGAACACACAAAGCATTCTTAACAAAAATCAAGAAATCTGAGTCCGCTTTCTTATCTCATGCAAGAAGACTGTAAGACCCAAAATGACAGCTGCCTACAAATTGCAAACTTACAAAAGCCCAAGTAAAGAAACACAGTACAAAATAAAAAAAAACCTGCAAACATTCAAAGTTCAAATACATAATCTATTAATTAAAAAAAGCCAATGCGTTTCACAGGAAATATTTGCATGAATGTGTTCCCCATTTAGTTGAATGACTATTTCCCACTAAAAGTTGGGGAATAATATCTTTTTTTTTGAGAAAATTTTTTCAATAATAAAGATACTCTTATCTAAAAAAAAAGAAGATAAGCTATTATCACAAAATAACAGCGTTCCCAGAAAAATCAATCATAGAACCAATCACATAATCCAACTCTAATAGCCAAATCTCTCCACAAATAGCTAAAACAATGGCCAAATTGACCACAATACTGGAAAACAAAATTCGACAGAAAATATTAAGTCCATCAATTTCCTAAACCTAGATTTAAAAAAAAAAATTAACCAACATTCAAAGGATTAAGAAAGACTATTGTTTTGGAGAGAGAGGCAATGGCTGAGAGTGGCAGAAAAATTACTCCTCAAGCAACTCCCTGGTTGTTCTCTATTTCTGCAAAGAAAACTTAATCCAGATCCTTGAACAAATAATCAAATCATCAATAGCAAAACCCAAATCATAAATCTCATACACATAAATACAGGGCTCTCGTATAAAAAAAGCACAAAAAGTTAAGAAACTGAAAACCTTGAGTCCCAACTTGCCGTTAGAGAATCCATTGCTAAAAACCTTCAATTGCTTAAACCAAACACCCCGGCATGTAAAGAGAAAAAGGGTGGTCTAGGCCATTGGTGGGTCTCTTGGTTGTGGGTGTTTCCACCACCGAAGATGGTGGTGGAGGTGGTGATTCAGTTCAAAGGGTCTTCACTATGGCTGTGGTTGAGAGGGAGTTTTGGTTGCAGCCATGGAGGTTCGGGTGAAGGTAATGAAGACGGTCGTGGCAAGGTTTTGGTCATGGTGGCTCAAATAGGTTGGTTCGCTGATAGAGATGGTGCACTGGTTGTAGTCTTCAGTTTTGCCCGGACATGGTGGAGATGGCGGCACACTGAGAAAAGGGAAAACAAACACAGGAAGCAGTTACCTCTTCTATTCTTCTTTTGGAATGAAAAATCAAGCCAATTCCAAAAAAAAAAAAAGTGCACACTCAAATCAAAACAAATGGAATCTAGAGTATTGCATGCACAAATGAGTTGAGAGAAAATACTTACCAAAGAAAACAGAGGAATTGAGAGAAATCAATGTACCGGAACCCTGTTTAGCAAAAGAATAGTCTGAAATTTCAATACCCAAAAGAAAAAACTGAAGAAGATGGTGGCTCCATGCGGCAAGAGAGCAATATGGAGGATAAGGTTATGGTAGTGTCCACGGTGGTCACCTGGCTACGGTTTTATCATGGTTGTGGCTGCGATTGGTTTCCATTGTCATAGTAGATATTTTATATTTCATTATCTGCTCAAAGATGTTAAAATCAAATTGCACTCAATACGAATTTTGTTCAGAGTGTCGTAGGCATGGGTTATATCTAGTAAATATATAATGTGAAGCTACAACAAAACACTTAAAGCTACCAACATTTTTTAGAGCATGTAATAAAGTCATGCCAGACAACCGAACAATTGAGATACATAAAGCAAAGAAAAGGAGCAAAATTGAAACAAAAATAATGGAAAGGGGAAAAAAAACAAACCTTTATGGATGCGAGATGGTTAATAAACAGGTGAGACACAAAGAACAACTGAGATGCATAAAGGTGCAAACCTGAAACAAAAAAGAAAAAAAGTGAAAAATCTAACCTTTATGGTTGTGAAATGATTGATAAACAGGTGAGACAAAAATGTTAGAAAAATATAATAAAGAAAAGTTAAGAGGTGAAAAGATGTTATTACAGGAGAAAATGTCTTCAAGGCACATGTGGAACCATCAATATTGAGCTCAGGTGTAAAGGGGGTGGAGGATAGAGTAGTAGTTCTCCAGTGGTGGTTCATACATTCCAAGCAACAAAATTAAAAAAGTAAAATAATAAGTAAAATGAATAATATAACAGCTTGGGAAAATCTAAATCGAAGCACAAATTGAAAAAAATGGAGAATTATAGAGAAAGCAAAAAAACTTACCAGTGATATTGTATTTTGGGAATAAATGTATCTTTCGTAGGTTGATCATAAGAAATGAAAATGGAAATGAAGACAAATGTGAAGACTTCACAGAAAAGATTTATCATATATATCTTCAATTATACAGAACACTTACAAAATGCTTTAGAAAAAGTGAGTGATAGCTAGTATGCCTTACAAAATGTGTCTGCTTTACCAAAAAATGACTAATAAAAAGTGAGTGATAGCTAGTATGCCTTACAAAATGTGTCTGTTTTACCAAAAATTGACTAATAATGTGCATTCAAGCTCGAAGCCCTCGGACGCCTATAGCCATGGATTTGTCATCACTTTCCGAAATGTCCAAGTATCAATTTCTACGTACTTTGGCCAATACGAAGCATGTACGATAACCTAGTTATTTAAGCAAATTCAAAAATTAGTACCAAATATACTAGCTTTCTACATTGTAGCTAAGAAGTTACCTTATTCTTGCGTCGCCATCGAAGCAGTCTAGTCATGTTGATTCTTTTAAGCTCTCTAGATTTGTCATCCCAGTCCTGCAAAAGTCCATTTAGACATATAAAGTTAATTATATTACACATCTTTATCATAAATTGAAATACAACAATAAAAAGATTATACCAATTGTATAGCAGTGGGGTGAAAAAACTGGAACACTATATTAAAACTTTGGGATAAACAATGTTTGTTGTGTCAACTGATCCATCTCGTGGGAGGAGGACACATATGCGATCAAATGATGTGCATCTAGACAATGCTACATATAATTGCCCATGACTGAACACTGGTGTATGCAAATCAACCCCGACAAATTTCACAGATTGTCCTTGGGATTTATTGATGGTTAGAGCATATGCTAATCGAACTGGAAATTGACGTCTTGTCATTCTGAACGGAAGTTCTGCAGACGATGGTGTCAAGGATATTCTCGGAATAAAAGCCAAATTGCCAGCCTTATCTCCACTTAAGATTTGAGCTTCAATTACAAAGGTGGCGCATTTAACAACCATCAATCTTGTGCCATTGCAAAGGCCCTCTTTTGGTGCAATATTCCTTAACAACATTATGGGACAACCCACTTTCAACTCTAGCTTAAAAGGTGGCATCCCAGGAGGATCCAATGAGTTTAAATACTCATTAGGATATTGATTTGTAATTGTAGAATTGATTGCATCACCTTCTGATATTTTATCAGCAGCTAAATAAGTATATGTGTCTCCTGGGAAAATATTCAATGCAGAAAGGTTGATAGCATGAACATCCTCATTCCGCGCAGAAAGAATTATGCGATCAGTTAAAAAATTTGGGGTTGTTGTACTCGCCACATCCAGACATGGATAAACTGTAGAGAGCAATTCCTTTAAATCTAGGTATTTGCGTATTGTTGATGGAAGCTGTACAACTTCTTGAGGATTTGTCCCAATCTAAAACATAAAAAAATAAAATTACTAAAAAAAAATATAGGATATAAAAGAATCCTATCAATTAAAAACATATTCACAAAGAAAGAGGTGAAGAAATATTACCTCCATTAAAAATGTGGCAAAATTTGAATTTGCAAGATCTACAGAATTTAAACGCATGTTCAAAGTCAAAGTCAAAAAACATGTATATCTTTCCATAAAAAAGAACGCCTCAACGATGCATTAACAATTTGCTCACGGACTCCTTTAGGTACTACTGGTAGGATTTGTCGGAAGTCTCCACCGAGTACAACTGTGATACCCCCAAATGGCTTTTCACTATCACAAATATCTCGAAGTGTGCGATCAACAGCTTCAATACAATGCCTATGCTGCATAGGAACTTCATCCCAAATTATAAGCTTTGTTTTCCTAAACAACTCTGCCTGCAATGATTGTTTGCTAAACCCACAAACTGAATTTTCCAGCACATCTAATGGAATGCAAAATGTTGAATGTGCAGTGCGACCTCCAACCAACAATAACGATGCAATACCAGACGAAGCCACAGTAACAACAATTTGCCCAAGGCTATGACATTTTAATGCTATCGTATTATACAAATAAGTTTTTCCTGTTCCGGCACCTCCATTTAAGAAGAAAATCATTCCTTTACTTTCAAAAACCGAAGAAGTGATAGTCTCATAAGCAGAGCGTTGTGCATCGTTAAGACGATCAACATTGGTTTGTGCATCTGCGTTTTGAGCATCATTCTGGAGTTCTTTATGTTCTAATATCAGTCTATTACCAGATATTGCACTCCAATTTTCGGTTGGTTGTGGCATAGGTGGGAAGTCAATTAAACTTTTGCCAGATTCTTGTAAAAGTTTGTTCAGAAGATACAAACCATAGTCTTCAACTTGAGCCTCAGTTGGGTCCGAAATGGCAAATAAAGTACGAATCTTTTGTGCCACATCATCACATATATGCATCCAGAATTGTTTCCATAATACATATGGTTGTAGCGGAGAACATTGCCTGAGAATAATACTAAACAATCTCCTCAATTGGTGTCCAGTTTTCATAATTACAGCCTCTTCCAGGCACTGTACCCATTCTCTGTCATCTTCCAAAAGTCCTCTCGCAACGCACGCAGACTTAAATGTATCAAGTAATATATTGTTCACCGTACGTAAAGATTCAAATGATTGTGGTCCTTTGACAACAGTTAATAGCAAACGCAGATAAAATCTCTCCCCACAATTAGGGCTAGCAAAGTACATTCTACCAATCGCATACCCTCTTTTTCTTGGCGTCCACATCTTAGTTGACTTGTTCCAAACAAAATGTTGTGGGAATTCTTGATAAGTGAATGCACGTGCAGCTTCATTGGATGAACAACATGCAAAGAAACCAGTTAAAGTCGACATTTGTTGGCCAGCTCTAGAAACGATAGTGTCCAATGATTCGGCAGGATTAAAAACAACACGATGCATTCCAGGTAAATGAAGTGCCAAGCGCACAACTGCAGGCATTTCTTCATGCATAGGATGGCCAAATATTCGCCAAGCAGCTTCTGGCGATCCAATGTACCTCGCGTCAAGATATTGTTGGATCTCGTTTATCATTCCCAGCACCATTGTTGTACGATCATAACCCTTGTAAATGTATTTATGAATATATTTGACACATCTCAATCTCAATCCTGCACAAACTTCTACATTTATATGACAATTGAACCGTTTAGAAAGATATGCATTGTATGGTACAACATCTCTGTTATCAATTTCTTGCCCCCTGACAATGTAGACTCGACCATTATTGCGACGACGATAAATGGGATAACCATCTTGGTCCATAGTTGTTGCTTCTGCAAATGGTCGGGGGTATCTTTTAGTGCATTTACCATTTTCCATACACGGTGCTTGTGGATTTCGAGCACCACATGGTCCGTGCACCATACAACACTTGACAGTTTCAAAAAGTGCAGGATCATCTTCTGGATCTGGAAATTCTGCACACACTACTTTATCTACCTGAGCACAGGTACGAACTTTATCAGGGCCGTCAAGAAATAGAAGTGCATGCATATGTGGTAAGCCCCGCTTTTGAAATTCAATAGTAAAAACATGTGCAACTTTATTACCAAACATCTTCATTGTTTCTATCTCCTTCATCAAACATTTTCTCTTCATCTTAAAAACGCGGGCAACTAAATCAGGACGATCAACAGGTTTCTGATATGGCAACAAAGCAGAAGTAATTTCTGGCCAATTGGGATTCGCAGTCATGGTGAGAAATATATCTGGGTGTTGGTTATAACGGGTGATAGCCATTGAATCTTGAAATATTTCAAACATATGTCTAGGGCTACCAGTAAATGAAGAAGGTAAAATAAATCTTTGACCAATTTGGTTAGGGGCCAGCTCATCTAGACCAGTATCTGTCAAATCATGGTAAAGTTCAGCACGAAGTTTTCCTTGATTAAGCTTATAGTATGTCAATCGATTTTGCTCAGTGGCAGCCCAAGCATCTACCAGAAACTCTTGAAAAAGTTTACCCGATCTTAAAATAGTTGAATACTCAGTGGGTCGTTCAAACAAACGATAACTATAATACTGCAACTGAGTAAGCCGATCAATAGAAGGTCGATCATGTAAAACATCCCACTGTTTAAGACCAGGTTCCCATCCAAGCTCACCATATGGGAATAATAGAACATAATGTAATGGCAAATAAGTTGGGTGACATTCATTGATTTGCATCAGCTCATTATTTCCTCTCAAGTGCAAGATAATGTCTCTCATCCCACTAACCTCAGTTCCATCACCTGGAATCACTACGGCAATCTCATTTGCTGTTGGTAGATTATATCGTCGTCGATCTGTAGTTGAACTATAATGAAGATGAGCAGGTACATTATGTCCTCGCAAGGCTAACTGATTTAAAATTGCATGAGCCTGACGATATTTATCCACGAATCCATTGACTTCCAACAAAGTATTTTGAATTGTTTCAAGAACATCCCTTCTTAAATTAGGGTTTCTACGATTTCGAACTTCTAAAGCTGAATCAGGGTCAAAAATATAAAGTTGAGCATAAGTACCATCCTGACCTGGCTGTGGTATTAGCGATCCTGTTCGATGACGCAATTCCCCATGGATAGTGAATGATGTAGGGCCCCTTCCACTAAGTACTCTGGGATCCAATGTAGCACCAAGGCTTGTAAAAGCATTGGCTGCATTGTATAATCGAGTATACTGTTGAAACGATTTTGATTGATCATCATCCCCGTCATACAATGCTTGAAGTACTGGAGGGGGTGTAATAAGCCCAGGTAGCTTAATCTTCCCTTGGAGGCAGCAAGTACCGAAAAGGGGACGTGTTTCAGAAGATTTTGTCAACTTCTCATTCATCCAATGTAAGGCCGAACAATGAGGACATAATATATCCATTTTGCCCAGAAAATGTCGACCAAGGTCTATGTTTAACCGAGGATGAGCCCTTGTACTTGTAGGCATATCTTCTAATTCATCGCCACTACACGAATTGTCTAGAGTGAATCGACTTGTAAGAGCAGGCCTACAATAATTAATCATACATAAATTCATGTTTATGTATAATCAGATATTAAAAAATAAGAGTATTTGTTCTAATAAACAAACACATTCATTTACCGATATCTTTGTGAAACTGAATATGTGCTTGGCATAGATAACAAACTTGTGGAAGGATGTGCAATTACAGATTGAATAACGTCAGCTATATTCGATCCTTTTTCCATGCAAGCATGGTCGCGACGACTTGGTGTCAAAGAAAGAATACAACCACCTGATGTATCAACTAATTGTGCTGATTTATCTCGTTCTGAGCTCTCTCTTTCTCTGCGCAAGCGTTGTCCCATCTGATGTGCAAAATATATCCTTCTATTTTTTTCTCGTTCTCGTCGAGCGCGTTGGGCCAATGCAGCTTTGGATATAACTTTATGATTTGGTGCCTAAAAATGTAAGTAGCATATCATTGCGTACATACATGAATTGTATCATTTATATGTTTATCTCTTTATTTTTCTTCTGAGCAACAAATTGTCTAATCTATCTAATAAAACACAACTTTTTTTAAAAATGTTTCCCTCACATTTGTATCTGATGGCTCAAATTCAGTTTTGGATTGGATTCAATGGTTTAGATTTATTTTGAATTTAATTTAACGGCCAAATCAGCCATTAACCACTTCTTTCCACCCATAAATTTTGCTAAAAAATGAATTGTTCACAACATAAAGACGTTGGTATCACTACAAAGGCTAATCTAGCTACTAAAAGAGACGCTAGTGACCAGTTCTGACCATCATTTCTCACAACCTACCATGGTTGACCACCTTCTAGCTCTCTCCCTCCTTTTGTATCTCATACCACAACCATACACTGACAGCCTCAAGGCCAAAGCCATCTCTTTGTCTCTCTAAAAACCACCATGGCAGCCATCATCTCTAAAAAATTAAATTAGTTGTAGTGATGTTATCTTAGGGTGTAAGAATTGGGCTGGGGGAGTTGAAGAGATGGGTTTGGTGGTTGTGTCGCCTGTAAAGGAAGAGGAAGAAGAATGCAATAGAGAGTGGGTGGTCTATGTACAGTGTACACCACTGTTTATGTCTTTGGTATACATAAACAACTATTGTATAGTGTCGCCTGTAAAAGGTTTTCCCTTTTACAATGAACTATTGATTCATTGAATTGCATTCTTTTTCTTGGCTCTCTCAACCTCATCGCTGGTGGTCTATGTTTTTTTTCTTCTTCTTTACGTTACTGGCCAATAGGTGCTAGCCCATGGGACTCACAAAAAAACCAAATCAGATGGGACTAAAAAAATAAATAAAAAAGGGGGCAAAATCAAAAGCCAAATAGACTACCTTATAGCACATTGGAAAGAGAGAAGTGGGTCTGGTTTGTTTTTAAAGATTCAAAAAAATAGGTGAATAGAATTTGGGAATTAAAATTTTCAATTTGAGTTTGCTGAAACGAAAAGATTTTGACTGATGTGTTATTTTTTGAATAAGTCAGATTTTGAATGTTTGAATAGGTGAAATTTATAGAGGTTCACTGAGATGTTGGGTTTTAGTTTCGACAATGATGAGGTAGGGCTGACCAACTTTCATTCTAAGAGAGAAGAAGAGAAAGGAAGAAAAAGAAGAAAAAAGAAAGAGTGCGTCCGTAGGGCTGACCAACGAAAAAAAAACATTGACCAAACTCGAACAAAAGTAAGAGAGAGAAAGTTTGTAGATGTACAAAAAAGTTTTAACGCCTTTACCAACCCAACAAAAGTAAGGAAGGGAGTGAGAGAGACATGTACTTGCATTACACCATCGTCTCTTATTTTGTTGGGAGTTACAAAAGTATGACTGACATTTTTGAACTGAAGGGGTAAGAGGAGTCAAGAAATGATCTCAATCGTTTAGCTAAAAAATAAATAATATCAACCGTTGGATGAAACATGTACTTTTTATAAAAATTGATGTATTTTATTATATAAATGGGTATATAGTTGAGAATCTTTAAAAAATAGTACATTTAACTTTCATTTTAAGAAATATTTTCTCTATGGTAATTTGTAGATTATGATTTTAAGGGGCTTGAAGTAAAAAAAAAAATGAGCTCATTATTTTATTTTTTTTTTGACAATTGGATATTTGGGAGTGGGTTTGTGGGATATTTGGATTCAGGTAAATTTATTTTTTTGGGTGTTCTATTTACGGACTTTATGTTGTTAATCATGTTGTTGATTAAATCTTCTTATTTGTATAAAACTAATCACTTGTCTCTCTTACTTTTATTTGTTTGTCATTGTAACAATAGAAATTACTAAGAAAGAAAACAAAAATTGCATTTAACTTCATATGTATTCAATTTGCTAAATTGGATAACATATGTTACTTGTGGAATACTTGGCATCAATTTGCTAAATTGTTTCTCTTTCTTAACTTGGTTTATGGGGTTCATGCTAATCAAATTCTAAACTTAAATGGGATATATTACTATGTTTAGATTTTGTGGGGAGTGCCGTAGGCACAATTTTATCCCTAGCACATTGAAACACATTAAAAAGTAGTACGAAAGTCTTCACAAACTTTACATTAAACAACTGCACCCATTGAAACACTAAAATAATAATAATAATGATAATAATAATACTTAAAGAACTATACCACTTGAGGTGCATTTTCCTTTCCCTTGGAAGTAGAGCTTGCCTTTTCTTTTCCCTTAGATATCGCCATTGCCTTTGACTTTGCCTTAAAAAAATATGTAAAAGAAAAAATCTATATGATAGGGTGTTTAACATAGAGTAAATGAAGACACCAAAGATGAAGAAAAATAAATGATACAATTTAAAGAAAATAAAGAGTTGTGTAATGAAAGAAAAACTACCCAGGCATAGTAGCCCACCCTTGCCAACACAATAGCATCATTAACATATGATACAGTTCAAAGAAAATATAGAAACATCTTACGCTAAACAAATTTTGCACAATTTTGTAAGCCTATAGATTTGAATGGTAGGCTTACCTCACGAATGCAAATAGTATTGAAGTCTTGCTCATCGCGGATCACAACACCTATATTTTTTTTCACGAAGAAACTGCACCTACATACAAAAGCATTTGAAAAGAAAAAAATAAATACATAAAGAAAATGTAGATTAAATGAAAATTGAGCAAACGAAGCTCATCTTACTGTTTCATTTAAGTCTACATCCAGCTGTAATTAGAGCAATATATAATCAGTAATTAAAAAGTAGGCATTATAAGTAGTTGAATTGCTATAAGGTAGGAGTATATTAAAAAAAAATCCCACTTACATGACCGAAAATATTGATGTTATCCATGATTACGAATTGATGCTAGTTGGTTCTGCGTCAACCTAAAATAACTAACATTTAGCTCCACCATATCACAACATATTAGGGGGCCAAAAAAACAATAATGAAAAACCGACAGAAAAAAAAGAAAGGAAGAGCAAATGAACCGACCTTAAGGGAATTGGGTGATTCATAACAAATGAGCACCCTGACTGGGTAAAACCACCATATTCATCAACTATACATCGAATGAAATTATGAAAATCACATCAGAACAAAAGGAAAACGAAAACGAAAACTGTTTCTCATTAATTTCCTCTCTCTCTCTCTCTCTCTCTCTCTCATTAATAGATTTTGATTTTGATTTTAACCTACATGCATTCATTGAGTTATGATTCATGCCCACGACACTCCCCACAAAATCATAACCTACATGTATAGATTAAAATTAATTAATTGACTTAGAATCAAAATTCTATATGTATATAACAAAAAAAAATAACTAAATAAAAATAAATTCATGAAGAAACAGAGGGAAACTCGAGAGATGTAAATATAGGAGCATTCGTTCCAAGGTTAAAGAGACAGAGGGTTCACTATTCAAAATTTGATTTTAATGACCCAACCAAAAGGCACTAAAGACAACTTCACCAAAATCCAACATCAACACCTTGAAAAATCTAAACATAATCTATTACGTGAGGGCTTTGCTTTCTTTTTCTTTTTTTTTTTGAGAAACCTAACCCAACACAACCCATTAAAAAGGGGAAGTAAGGGCTTTGCTTTCTAAGGTACATAAATAAATAAATAAATAAATATTATTTATAAAGGAAACTCCCAAAGAGCATGAAAATTTTGTTTTTTCAACTACCCAAAGAGCACAATGACTTGGTTGGGATATATTTAACTTGGGTAGATATATTTAACTTGGGTAGATAGCAAAACTGGGGATGCCGTGGCCCGGCCGCCCCCTCGACTATAAATTTATACTATGGATTTATTTGTAACTATTTCATATGGATTAAAGAAAAAATCATTTGGCAAACAATATTTCAACTTGGGTACAAAGCCCCATCTCAACTTGGGTATAGCTGATACTCTCTCATCTCCTCTTTAGAATTATATTGAAAAAGTATGTTACTATTGAACGATATTCTTAGTCTCCTTTGCTCTGTTCATTTTTATTTATTTTGGGATAGTTTATTTCTCTTATTAAGTTCCTATTCAAAGTCTCCTCAGTTTCTCTTTTCTTTAACTTGGCCTAAGAATTTATTTTTGATGAGATTTATGCTAATTAGAATCCATTATATTGAATGGATGTAGGTTTAAATTTTGTTCAGGAGTGCCGTAGACACGGATTATCCTTAGTATTTTTAATATTATACATAAAGATTGCAATTGGGTGGCCCATACATAACTCGCTTGCTAATTTTAAAATAGGACTTTGCATATATTTGGATTCGAAGCTTTAGAGATTATGAAGCCCATCTTACGTATATATCTATATATATATATATATATATTATAAAGGACGACTATCCAATGACAAACTATCATATTTTTTAAAAACTTGGAGATTTAAGCTGAAGCTTAACATGATAGTCCGAGCACCAAGAAATGTTATTAACATGACTGTATCTAGAAAGAAATGACGAATCTACAAAAAACCAAGGGAAAAACAGAAAATGCAGCATCATACATCTTCGAATTGAAAGAAAAGAAAAAAAAAATGAAATCCGCGAAAAAAGGATAGTAGAACTGGTATCTGTTCTCTATACCAAAAGAATACCTAGTAGTTGTAGTTAGATCAATAGTCAATACAGTCGACGATTTATGAAATTAGATTGGAAAGCCTTAACTGGACAACTAATTCGCCTTGCATTTGTGACAAAAATAATATGTTCGATGTATAGCTGATACTCTCATCTCCATTTCATACAAAACCCCATCTCAATATATATTGAAGGATATATACAACAGTCATATATACAGCAGTCATATATACAACATTCATATTGGCGACCATGAAATGGGTTCTTGCTTTTCCGCAAGCGAAGAGCAGAAATGGGTTCTTGCTTTTCCGCACCACACCCACTAATCCATCACCCACGAAGTGAAGAGGTGTTCTTGGTTTTCCGCAAGCAAAGAGGGGAAATGGGTTTGAGTTCGAACAGTCCACCCCTAACCGGCGTCGTGTTCGAGCCCTAAATTTCGCAAACCCATTTCGGCTTACAAAGTCATAAAATTTTGTGAACCCCCTTACTGGTGAGGGTTTGGGTTTTGTGGGTGTGGTGAGAGTTTGGGGTGAAGGAGTGGTGTGGGTGTGCAATCGGTGTGGTTGTGTGGTGGTCACTGCATCGATGGTCAAGAATGGCCAGAATTTTGGAAAGAAGAAGAAGAAGAGAGAGAGAGAGAGAGAGAGAGAGAGAGAGAGAGAGAGAGAGAGAGAGAGAGAGAGAAATGCTTACCTGTAGAGGGCTGACCACCGGAGCTTGAAGGATGGAGGTTCCAGCTTAGATCACCACCGAAGGTTGGATGAAAACAGAGAAAAATTTGAGCAGAGCAGGTGATGTGTTTGAGAGAGTAGGTGTGTTTGGGCGGGATGTAGATTTGAAGCAAAAGTTTGAATCAATCTCAACCATTGATTGGAATCTAAAACTAAATTTGAACCCTTAGATACAAATTGTGAGAGGGATATTTTCAAAAAATGTCCTGTTTTATTATATAGATGGTCCAATTGCGTGTGTGTTAGTTTATAATTCTTTCTACCACTTTCCGTTTTAACAGGGTGTGTTACTTAAAAAAAAAAGAAAATCCAAAAAAATGAAAGAAAAAATAAAAAAGGCCGATTGATGCACGTGCAACTCAACCCAAATCAATCATTGTAGTATGGAAAGTCCAAATTCAGAAGTGTGGTTGTCCATTTAGAATGAAGGCATCTGGGCCAGGCAAGCAAGTTCCCAACCCGCTAATCAAAGCTCATTTGACAAACTGAGGAAGCCCAGTGAAAATATGGCCCTGGATGATGCAGTTGCATTAATCATGTACGGTTCTTCTTACGGATTATGTATTACTATTTAGGTTATTGCAAAAGGTTTTGGTACGAAAAAGAAAAAGAATACGGAACCAAAAAGAAGAATGATGTTAGATTCAAAATTTTATGCTCTTTTCTGGTGATATTGAGAATATGAGAAAGAAATTAATAGAGATTTATCACTAATAATATGTAAAGGTAAATGAGAGAATATGATTTCTTCAGTAATTTCTTTTTTAGTTTCTTTTATTCACCACTATTCTTTTAACAACCAAACAAGAATAATTTTATTTTTTATCTTTTGTTCGTTTTCCCAATAAGGTGCAAGCAATTGACAAAAGTCAAAATTTCAAATTAACAGTTCATAAAAAAAATTAAAAAAAAATGTCAGTTGGAAAAACTTCACAAAAAACTAAAAGCCGAATAAAAAAGTTGGTAAAAATGCTAATCCAAACATAGGGCGCCCGCTATTGGTTTCATTTGTTATCAGGTCACCGATGGTTTTTTTTATTATTTTTTATTTCCTTCTCATCATTTTTTCTGGGTGGGAATGTTTCTCTAGTTGGAATTATGAGAGTTTTTTTCCTTGTCTTGGTTTGTTTTGCTTCATGAAATTTACGAATTGGAATGGGAATATAGGATATAGGGTTCCTCCTCTAATATCGTACTTGGCCGATCAGGCACGTCTAAGCGGCCTTCACTTGATTAAGGACCATCCCAGATCTGAAAAGGCTTGCAATTTCACACAATTAAGGTAGTCCAAAAATTCCTCTTGAGCAGTGATAATGTCCTAAGAATTTTCATCACATTGATGGCTCGCTTATTTATGTTGGTTGAATTTGAGTATATACACATACAATAGATATATATAACTACCCACAAAACATTGAAAATAATCAGAAGTACATATATATATATATATATATATCTATCCACAAACATTGAAAATAATCAGAAGTACATATATATATATATATATATATCCACAAACATTGAAAATAATGCAGAAATATATATATATATATATATATCCACTTATGCACAAGGAGGCTACAAAAACATAAATGGGAAAGTTCTAAAATTGCTCAATAACTTCTCTCTTTAGAACATCTCCAAAATGTCATCATGCTAACATTGAAATGAAGCAAAGACAAATGCAGCATGTAATAATTTCTAAGGGAAACCAGTTTAAACCTCAACTACTTGTTTTTGCTTGCAAGAAAATTCCTCTCAACCATCATGGTTAATCTCCATTGTCCCTCCAGCAAACCAGCATGCACACACAGCGCCAGATTATGTACAGCCTTGCCCGCTTCTCCGCCAAAGCCTTACCTACTGGTACCCAAACTCGGCCTAGCCTCCTCGGTGAAAGATTTGGAAATTTTAAGGCCATGGCTGTCTTTCTCAATCTGGTTTTAAACAAGGAGGGAAAAAAAAACAAATGCTTCTATTGATGCAAACCCTTCTTTATAGCTAGCATCCTATTCTGGCCTCTTCCTTATATGAGGAATCTCACAAGACAAATGAGTGAGGAGGGTTACATGGGTTTGTTTAAAAAATTTGTCCTTTTTTTGCATTAAGGTGTTTGCTAGGTGTTTATAGGATAACTTTAACTTCTGAATTGGAATCTTTGGTCCCTTTAAGAACTATAAAGCCAGTTTTTGTGGTTCTAAATACTGCATTTAATTCACTGAATTGGCTTCCTTTGTAGGAACTCCTAGTTAGCTGTCTCCTGATCAACTAATCAACTGCACAAATACACTTTTTTGTGTTTGTTATAAGGAAAAACTGATGTGGTGACCTTTGTCTAAGAGCAATTTGCAGATCTACAACTTGTGTGATGGTTTCATTTTATTCGTGACACCATTGAATATTAGTGCTCCAAACTATTGGATTTTAGAGAGATTTGAAGATATTGTCCCAGTTTCATGTTAATTTTACTGGAAGTGGATAGGAAGGATCGAGCTAGGAAAAAATATAATGACAAATTAATTAATTGAAGGTTTTTTCTGTTTCATTTTAACAAATTTTCATGACACCTGCTAAATATATCCGATGTTTAACGTCTGATGTGAAAAACAGGGACAAATTAGTTGTACCTTAACAGTAATTTGTCCAATGTTTAACTGAGAATGTAAAGAAATATAAGTACAAGTTAGGTGTTCGTTTTCCGTTACATTTTTACAATTTTTCGTGACGCTGATATTTTATTGGATGTTTAGCTCACGGCGTCAAATATAAGGACAAGTTAGATGCATGTTTTGCATTATGTTTTCATAATTTTTTTTTTGTCACTGGTCCCTCAGATATTTAATTCATGTGAAATCATAACATGACAACATAAATGCAAATTAGTCGTACTCATTGCCATTACATATTGTTAACAAAATTTCGTGACACCAGCACTTGCCCGTTTGGTATAATTTTTTTTTTCCTCTTACAATAAAAAAAGTCATATTTTTGTAATTTTGCTTTAGTTAAAGATAAGTACAAAAACAAAAACAGAAAAGTAAAAAAGTTAGAAAATTTTGATTTTTTACTTATAAGCTTAAAAAAAGTTAGGCGAAAAAACTGTACCAAACGGGCTTTCAATACGTGAAGTATAATGTGAAAGGAAAAAAAAGGAAAAATCTTCCTAGCTACAAATCTTGTTAAGCAACATAATTTTTGCTTTGCGCAACATTTTATTAGTTTTTTTTCTCCTGTTATTTATTTCTGATTTTGCAGAGGATTTAGGAGCCACGATGCCTAGAGATTTTTATGATATATTAGTCGCTTTTAATTTTTAATGTCCTTGATGATCAGTCAAGCAGGGTACCTAACACAAAAGACATCATTGACAGAATGCTAGTAACAAAAAACAGTTACTACATTTAAAACATTAATAGAAATCACTACAATTAAAAAGGCCAATTAAATGCTACCAACAACAAATAATCATCAACTCCTCTTCCCATTAATTTCTGGTTAGTCCCATGATGTTCTGTTTTTTTTTTTTTTTCCTTTTTATCCCCTTCTTCCCTCCCCTGTAAATTCTAATTCTCGGTCATTATTCTTGGCCGTTTATCAGCTTTTACGTGATACGATGTTGATGGTGATGATGATAATAATAATAATAATTATTTTAATTTCCTTTCTGGACTCTTTAGGTAAATGAATTTTGAGTTCCTGGGTTATAATTAGAACCTTCCCAAATTTCCTAAGTGTGGTCTGATTTTCTCTCGTAATGGCCTTAAACAAGAATATAAATGGGTTTTGTTGCTTTGATGCATCTTATTTATCTGTCTTGCATTTGATCAACAGCTGGCTTGAGACTGCTTCAGACAATCCAGCTGCAATCAAGCATGGCAATCTCCCTAAAGCCCACTGATTTGCCAAAACAAGCATTCTCAAGACCATCAATACAATGCCATACATAATTAATCGAAGAAAACACTTAACTGACACGAAGATTAAGCAAACTAATTTTTTATTAAATGAAGAAAACCAAGTGAAATTCTAATTAAATTTTTATGCACTGTTCATAACTTACGTAGTTTATTTAGTAGTTTATGACTTATACTTATGACTTTTTTAAAATGTGTTTGAGTGAATGGCTTAAAAAAGTAACTTATATCTAATTATATTTTTAAAAAAAAATTATTTTTAAAGATAACTTTTTAAAAATAACTTACAATTTATAACTTATGACTTATAAATCAGTTGACAAACACCCCATAAACAAGTTATCTATTTCCTTAGTGTCTTCCTAGTCCACAACGCGAAAGCCAAAAGGTCAGCCCGTGCATGGAACACTCACAGGCTAATAGAAAGAAAAATATGGAAAGAAAATTCTTTCAAGTTGTTATATATATGTACAAAGGTCAACAATCTACTTCCATCGAGAATTGGAAAATTATAAAATAGATGTAAACGTTTGACATATTTCATGCTATATAAACATATATATATATATATATATTATTCAACATATCCATGCGCTATAAACAAACCATCGCATACATGTTCGTACAATTTTAGTTCTGATTATGATAGATAAACTCTGCAAAAATAAACAAAAGCAAAGAGCAAAAAAGTCTACGCTACAGTTAGAATCTTCATCTTTTAAATGGTTATTTGGTGCTTTGATAACAAACCCCAAGAAAAAAAAATCAATCTCGCATAGATTTTTATTTTAAGTTTAATAATGTAGGGTTCTCCATAATTCATGCATGTAGTAGGGTAGTGTTGTGTATGTAATGAAACGATATTATTCTGATCAGGGCGGAGTCAGGAATTTATGTTGGGGGTGCCAAATTTAAAATGAAAAATCTTCACTGAAGCTACTATTATCATAGTTTAAGTATTCCTTGTACATATTTTACAATTGAAGTAGAAGGCAATTTTATCTATAAAAAATAAAACCAACTTATATATAATATCAAGAAAATAGGACAAAAAAATTGAGTAATCAAAATATATGAAAGAAAGTTCCAAATGAAACAAATGAGCTTTATGGTGTGTTTGGTTAGGTTTATTGGTTAGCTTTTTTATAAGCTTATAAGCAAAAAAGCTAACAAAAGTTAGCTTTTTTGCTTTTTTTTTTTGTTTTTTTTGTTTATTTTTATTTAAACTAAAATAAAAAAAGTAAAAAAAGCTTGAAAAACTTAGCTTTTTTACTAGCCAGCTTAAAAAAACTTCATTTTTAAGCCCAACCAAACACACCCTTAATACTTATAAGCTTTGTTGCCTATACTATAAATGGCAACTATTGCAAAAAAAAAAAACATAAATTAAACAAATTCCCCAGTTTGTTTTCTAGAATGGAATCCCAAAAATACCTTGTTGGAGTAAAAAATGTCTTTGTTACCCACAAAATCTTCAAAATCCATATCTTTCCTTGTTTCTTGAACCTCTTAAAAAAATAAAAATAAGATTAAATAAACAATAAAATCAAACACACTTGTAACGTAATATATATACATATATATAATGTACCTATTGTTGCAAGCCAGTGAAGTGAATGTCGGTGATGTAGTGAACTATTCCAAAGACAACATGTATGAAACGAAAGCTACAAAGTCACAGGCGGCTAGTCTAAGACGAGTTTAAGATTTTTAGGTTTTTGACTTTTGTAGTTTTATTTATTATTGTGGTTTTGTTTATGTGTGTTTAATGGATAAGTCCATTTGTTGGATGATACTCGTTAAAAGCTCACAAACTATTAATTTTATCAGGTGTGTATGTTAAAAGTCCACAATTTTTTGAATTTATTAGGTTAAGAACTTTTAATCTCCAAGTAAAATCCATAGTCCACTACACAAAAATTTTATATTGTATTAGGTTGGGGCATTAATTTCAAATTATAGGGGTGCCTGTACAATGTTTTTTTTTAAAAAAAATTATAAATACTATAGAAGATTTGTACAAAATCTTGGGTTGTCAATGATCTCCAAGTAAAATCCATAGTCCACTATACAAAAATTTTATATTGTATTAGATTGGGGCATTAATTTCAAATTTTGGGGGTGCCAGTACAATATGTTTTTTCCAAAAAAATTATAAATACTATAGAAGGGCTGTACAAAATCTGGGATGTCAATGCACTAGAAGTTTACTTAGACATTACATGCCAATACTATATATAGGGGTATTACACAAAAATTGGGGTGCTAGCGACAAACATGGCTCTGTTCCTGATTCTGGTACATCTAGCTATAGATACATTATAGAAATAATAATTATAAATCATTCCATTCTCCAGTTTAAGGTAAAATATTTGCTCCACACAAGATGAGACTTGATTTCAAATGTTAGGAAAATATAGTAATTGGAATAACATCTCTCCTGCCAGGGCCGGCTCAAGCATTAGGCAATCAAGGCGATTGCCTAAGGCCTCCAAATTTTTAGGTCCCAAATTTTTTAAAAATAATTTATTATAGTTTAGTTTAAAATAATTTTAAAATATTTTTTTGTAAGAGGCCCCTTATCTTAAAAGAAAATGCTAAAATTACTTACACTAATTAATTTAATAAAAAAATAAAGTCATGATTATAACTTTTTTTAAGATAAGATAGGCCAAAAGTCTCCTAAACAACTCTTTCTCTCTATACAAAGTAAATAAATTCAGAAAAAGGCAGTAATCTAAGCCTATAACACTCTCTTTCCATACGTGGCACAGATTGAAAATAAATTATCAAATATCATCAATTTCAAATAACTTATCATCTTATATAATTCGTTTTTTCTATTAACATATTCTCATTTAGTACTCTTATTTTGTGTTAGTACAACACTGCTCTTCATTTTATTTAACACTATTAAAATTAATGTTTTATCTATGTTGTTGAATAACTTTGTTTGTAATTTTTTTATTTCATAATTTATTTTGTTGTTGTTAGTAAAAATATTACTAATTTGGATATAATTTTTTGATTGATCTATTGTAGAAGTTGTACCAAATTTAAGTTCTCATTTGTATTTATAATCTTATTATCAACAGTGATAAATGAGATTTTATTGTTGTATAGTTTTAGACTTCTAGTATTATCTAAATTTTAAGATTGTAAAATAGTCTTAACAAAAAGCAAAATAATATAATTGTATATACAAATTTTATAATAATATTAAAAATGTAAAAACAGCCTCATAAAATTTCTCGGCTTAGGCTCCCAACAGTGTTGAGCCGGCCCTGTCTCCTGTGAAACATTGTTTCCAAAGGATTTGACATAATGCAGTTGAACAATTACTCTGAGCAAGGTAGCAAGGATGACGTTTTTTTTTTATTTCTAGGATCAAGTTTACTGCCAAACAATTTGTTCTAAAAAGTCTGCGAACTCCACACATGCTCTTCATCACAATTGCATCAAGCCAATCATCCAACTGAATTGATTTCTAAACTCAATGGCGAAATATAATCTTCGCAGATTGCCAAGATTATAGTTTAAACCATAGCATTTACTTTGTGTTATTACTAACTTGCATGATCGTAGACATCCATGATTTACATGATCGTGTCATCAAAATAAAACGAAGCATGCCAAGATATAGTTTTCATAGTATGTCCAGATACGTAAAGAGTTCGATCAAGACAAGAATGCACAACCATTCTACAAACAATGTTTCCCCAGTAGCAGAGGCAGTACTGCCTGTGGTACATATGATAAACAAGCGATAAAAGTATATATATACCACTAAGTTGGTAGTTAAGTTGGCTTTAGCAGCTGAGCATACAACTTTGTCAACTGTCGTGTGTTCAAACTCACCTGTTGTAGTATGTACTGAACTAGATGCTATTGAAAAGAGACTGAATCTCACTTGTATTTCGGTAGAGCTGCAGTGACAGACTCGTCCTTTCTAAGTTAGTATTTATGGATCAAACCGAATGTTCTGCAGTGGTTGAGAACCTTTATAGTTATGCTCAAGAGAGTTGCTACATTAGTTGCTACTTCTCACAAAAAAAAAATAAAGAAGATAAATATATATATATATATATATATATATATATGTACATCTATCAGTCTTTTTCTCTTTTGGGAAGTATAAACCCCAGATTTTTTCTTTCCAGTAGAGAAGTAAAAATGGTTCAATCCCTCCACCTGGTAAGGCCTCTTGCTCAAATGAGTATTCCCCAATTTTAGCTGGGAAAGGTGCAATTTTACTTTCTGGAGTTTTGTAATTGGTTTTCCTCCAATTTTCAAGTTTCATTTGGACACTGGTTGAAATTCTCATCTGGGCAAGATGCTTTGCATGGGAGGCTTACATACATGCATTGCATTATCTCAACGGCCTTATATAACATAGAGTAATTAAGTGAAGCTATTACTACTTTAGTACAATTGCATTCTAAGCAGTCGTCATATTTTGATGCACCCCATCTATTTTATGATGAAGATAAGGATACTAATGTTAGACAGGTTGATATGCGTTGTTAAGTCTTTTACTTAATAGTTTAAGTTTTTAGGATAAGTGGTGACTTAAGATGGTATTAGAATTCAAGTTAAAAAGATGTCTTGAATTCAAGTCTCTCCGTATACATTTATTTCGGGTAATGTTATACAATTAGAAAAATCATACATAATTTATCACTAGAATGATTTGGCTAAATTGTATGCCTATCACTTTAAAATAAAGAGCCCACCTAGATACTTATTAATTACAAAGCTGATATCGCCACATTATTCTGGTGCAGATTTCTGTACACAAATTCTGAAAGAATAGCAATTTTTTTTATTTTCTAATTGTATCAAATTTCTTTCTATATTTGCATGATGCATCTCCAAGTACAAGGTGTGGTTGAACATGAGAAAAGGTGTGCTGGAGAGCTTGATATACATTGTTACAGCATTACTTAACGGTTAAACTTTTAGTTCTTAACAACAAATATATTAAATACATAAATAGAAGAGTCATGCATGCACGCACAAGTAGTCAAAATATGCTGATAGGTCACTTTTATCTGGCCCATGGAGGCAACAACTCTATTTAAATAAGCCCCCTGACCCTTTAAATGAATTGAATGGACCCGTCATTGAATCTGATTAATTTGCCAGCAAATCAGACAGATGTGAACACATCAACTGTTTATAGGATCATTAAATTCATTGATAATTATGGCTGAAGAGAATGACTTTTAAAGGAGGTTTGGGTCATAATCTAATTGATCCGTTAGGTCAAGTAAATCCTTTGATGTGCACAGTATAAATTTAGAGAACCATTTGGTAAAATGCCTGGATCGATTAACTCACTGGAAATTGTGACAAGACTCAATTCAGAAATGCACTCCAATAACTATTCCATTAATTAGGAATGGGATTAGATCAACTCATCTAGGAATCTTAAACCTCGTTTGCCATTACGTTTGAAAAATAATTTTTTTTTTATGAAACGAAGCAGTTTTGCAGATAAATAATTTGGCCTCATCTTATCTATTGATGATTTTCTACAAATGATACAAAACTTTAAAATTTAGGCCGCCAAAGATCAGGCATGGCATGGGTATTTTACTTGTTAAATGAATTATATCATCACCTCTTGGTATCTATCAATATCAATGTTGATATGCATGGTATTGTGGTGGTGAGTGCAGCTTTCAAGGAGTTGTCATGAGAAGATTATTCTTAGGAGATGCTGTCAAATATGCTTTGTACTTTTTTTTTCTTCTTACATAGGTTAATATGGTTAGTAGTTTAATAAGGTGATTAATATTAGAGCTTTTCCAGGGGTTTCAAAGATGCACTTGATGAATACTATAAGTTACTGTATCAAATTGCTATGAATTAACTTGGAATGCTCAACAGAATATTCCACAAGAAAGTTGATTCCCTGTCATCATTTTCTATTGGGTGGGGCCGGGAATTGCCCCATGTAGCCGCCTAACCCTACCTATCATTTTTAGGATTTGGGATTATAACTGGTTCATAGGGTTGGGATTTGACAATTTTTAAGCCTAATTGTAATTAAGGGTCGGATTTGAGAATTTTATTTGGAACCTGGCCCGTTCCAATCCAAAATGTGTATATTGTATTTATATTATTAGAGATAGTCATTTTTGTTATATTATTTAATTTTATATTTATATTTTATGTGACAAAATTTGAACTCTTGATTTTTAATCAGTAAATAAACAAGTTAATTTGATTACTGCAGCATTTGTGTTCAACTTGTGACCTAAATATTTTTAGGATCAATAAAAGTAATTTTGACTTGAGATTTTGAAGCCTGTTATTATACAAAAATAAAAATAATATGAAAAATATGATGTTTTGGAAATTTCCATTTTCTTGTTTTTGAAAACACAAAAACCAAAAAGTTTCAAAGTTGCCAAACAACTGTTTGGTGGTGGGTCCTGTGAGTGTCTAGCGGGGTGTTCAGCCTTCTCTAGCAGAGAAATTCATTAGTATGCGAGAGGAGGAGAAATATCACCTAATCTAAAGTACAAACTTAAAAACAACACAATAATATTTTTCATTTGAACAGCCAACTTGGAAAGCAGCAATATGAATCTAGAGTGAACTGAACCTAACCATATGGCAAAAGTAAGTAAATCGAATAGGTATGATGAACTAAACTCAACCTAATTCTGAAAAGGCAGTACTCGTATATATAATTCCACGGATGTTTATAATATTTTGGGATGGAGTATTTATGGGAAGAATAAAAGAACAAAAAAAGAAAAAGTGAAAGGTCATGTTTTCGATTACTAAACTCTTCTCTTTTGTATGAGTATCTGGCTGAAGCAGGAAGTGAAAGTTTCTTGACTCTTGATCTTATACATTGATCTGATCTGGCTTGAAGTTAACTTGCAATTACATTTTTGTCCTGATGTCACCGCTTTCTGGTTACTTTCTTATGCAGGCCTATGAAGATACTAAGGAGATCATAAAATCATAAATTACATATATATCTGCATCACTATGAGAAAACGTGAACTTGATATGGGACCATGATTATGCATCACCGTTAATCTCTCTCTCTCTCTCTCTCTCTCTCTCTCTCTCGTGCATGTGTATGCACCTACCAGCTTCAAGAATTGAAGTTAATCACAAGTTCAACTAACCAACCCTGCAACCAAAATTACAAGATAGAAAACAAAATTTTGGTCTCTATCATAGCTTTCAAAGTTCATTAATATTCTCTTCGCTCTTTCTTTTAACTATCGGTATTTGTTAGCGTTTTTCCAGAGCTTCAATTTAGGGCCATTGACGTCGTTTCTAGGATGCTTATATCTCTCTAAACACGCAATTGACTAAAAACACAAAACCCCTTGATTTCTTTTGGCTAGGGGAAGAAGAATGTTATATATATAAACTTTTTGTTTTTTTAACCCAAAGAGCACCGTAAACTTTGGTTAAAGACCAACTTTATGTATATAACTCTAATTATAATAGAATATGATGGAATTGAATTTTTCTATCCCAGAAAGGACTCAGATATGAAAACACGAAACCTGTAATATGAGAAAAGCCATTTCCACGATGGCTAGGGGAAGAATAATGTTATATAAACTTTTTATTTTTTATAATGTGTTTTATATATATTTAAGTGATGAATATATATGTTTTTAAGGTATTTAATTTAAAAAAAATAACACGACACATTTTTAAAGTATATTCGACACGTGATAGAAAGTATTTCAATAGCATCAATGTCCCATATAAATACGTGACTTTTTTAGAATGGTCCACACTTTTAAGGTAGATGTTCCTTTTATGTCATATATATATATATATTGGCTGCTTATGCATATATATGCCAAGGAAGCTCAAAGTTTTCCCAAATATCACCGGGTCAAATTGGGGCTCATTCACTACTGTCTTCATCTCCTAATTTTGGCAATCCATCGGGAAAAACAACATCTACAAACATAAACTAAACTGTATGTGTAACGTTTCAACACTGACCAACCAAACAAGAACTTTTAGGTAAATGGGGTCGCACCTGCGGGGTACACGCATGTCTATAGAAACCAATAAAATGGGATCACGTGTCCAAAAACTGTCCCTATTTTTTTGTTACTTCCGAAATAAAAAAACTTCGCTATAAAAAGGCGAATGTGTCATGTCATTTATCGAAACACGTGTCCAAAGACTGCCCTATGTTTTTAGTAGTTAGCGAAGAGTCTCGGGTATGCTCACTCATTAGGGACATGTTTGGTTGAGGGATCAGAATGGGGGACAAGTAATATTGTAGTATTAGAAAAGTATTGACAAGTGATAAGTAATACCTGATGTGATTGAAAATTACTAGTACTATATTTAGTTAGAATGAAATTAGGATAGGAATAAGAAATATTATTTTATCAAAATATAATATTAAAAATAAAAAATTAATATTAAATTATAATATAACTATTTAATATTATATTAACTTATTATAATAATAAAATAAGAGTAAAAATATTATTTTAAAATTTATCTCAAGAGAGGGGATAAGTAATACTATCTCTTCATGTTATTACTTATTTCTCATTGTGGGAGATTAATAATCCAGAAGAATGACTAATCCCATACAAACTTTTTTACAAAACATGAATTTTATAAGACTCACAGAATAATTAATTCAATTCTCTATTTTTATCCTCCAATCAAAGATGCCCTAGGGTAGGAAAGAGTTTAGAGGTAATCAGATTTGCGTGTATTTTAATTAAAATTTTTTTTTGGGTCCAATCAAAATCAATTCATTCACTATGAGACACGAAAATACAGAAAGTATGAAACAAAATATAGAAAAACGAATAGAAAAGAGAAAAAAAAAAAAAAGAAATGAAAAGTGGGTCCGACTGCTAGCCATCACATCCGGCCACTATTTACTCAAAAAATTATTCTGTGAAGCATAACTTATTTTTACGTCTCCTATCATATGAGTACGAATCCCCCACCGATAGTGGAGTATTTATCTTCAACTAATAGGGAGAACTCCATCTTGCATTAAAAAAAAGTAAAAATGATGCAGAGAGTACTGGGTAATTTTTGTCTTTTCGTCAGCTCCTGTCGGTTATCTTATCAAAAAATTATTTCATACTCCATGCTCCACCTCTCCTGTGAGAGGTGGAGTCCCCTTACTAGGTGGAGTGAAACCCATCCCTTATGTAAAAGGTAAAGCATTATTCCAGAAGCATAGAAGAATTTTCATCTCATCAGATCGAATCCATCCATCATCTCTTTATTTTTCTCTTTACCATGGTTGACCCTCTTTCCGTGGCAAACCAGACCCACTTGTCTTGTCTCTCCGCTGCCTAGATTTCACGTTAGAATGAAATGGCGGCCATCCTACAAAATTGTGGAAACGAGAATTCCTACAAAATGGCCATTCTAAAGTTCCCAACTTAGTCTCCACGAAAATTGTTTTTATGTTCCTCTTTTTTTTTTTTAAATTATAATTTAGTTGAACCATCTCATTTGTATTTTTTTTTTCAGTTTTGTTTAATTTTATTTAGTTTTGTTTCTTTTTTTTTTATTAATTTTGTTTATTTAGTTTTGTTTATTATTTTTTTCATCAATTTTTTTTTTTTTTTATTTTATTTAATTTTTGACACATGTCAGAACTTTTATTTCTCTTGAAATTACCCCCTCTCCAACCCGACACCCCACTTGCATTTTATTTATTTATTTTAATTTTGTTTAATTTTTTACACATGTTAGAACTTTCCCCTTCCTTTAAATTTTTATATATTTTCACGTATCTCTTTTTTGTGTATTATTATATGTACTCTTGTCTGAATATGGCTAAATTAATATTGGTCTAAGAAACTTTTCATTTAAAAAAAAGTGTTTGTTCGCAAGCTATTAGTGTGTTTGCTTGTTAATTATTAGTATTTTTATTATTTTCATATATATACTTTTTATTTTGATTCATATTTTTATACTTTTTAAAATTTTTACAAATAATGACTCTTAAAATCTATAAACGTATAATAAAAAAACTTTTTATCCAAAAAGAAAAATAAAATTTATAAAAAAAGAATAAAAAAACTTATTAAAAAAACAAAACTAAAAAAAAAAAACTAAAAAAAAAAACACACACACAAAACTGAAAAAAAAAAAAAAACAAGGGGTCGGTTGGGAGAGGAAAAAGCAATGAGGGGCATAATAATAATTGTAAAGAGATTTTGGGGTAAGGCCGGGGGTGTGCCATGGGCGAAATAAGCTCTCTTTCTTGCGGTAAGCTAATTACCATGCAAACTACGTACATACATATATATATATATATATATAAACACAAATAGGTGTGTATCTCAGGTATTATAATTAGAGTTTAAGTTTAATGCAGTGATAGTATAAATTTATTTTACACAAACTGACACTAAAATGTAACATGTGTTCATTAAGCCTTACGTGTTTACGTTGTATTTAAATTCTAAAAAACATGTCATACTCTGATGCGCTGTTTGTTTAAAAAAATTTTATGTGTGAGATTATCATATATTAAGTGGAGTTCTAACCTAATTCCGTTGATGAGAGGGTGAGCACGTGAAAGCTAAGGATTTCAACTTTTCCTCGCCAAAACATTACAACATTATTATTAATATTTTTCAAATCACATTAGCAAAGATTCAGCAAAGGCATTAAGCTGAATTTGCTCATCTTCTGTCTTCAGAAGTTGTAGACACTCCTCATAGAGCTTCTCTAGGGCGCTGTCGGACATTGGTACGTGAGACTGGCATTCAAGATCTGAACCATTGACAAGAGCATGATCTGGATCTTGATCTTGATCATCACCAATAAGAAAGCCAACCCCATTGAGATCTACAGCTTCTGCACCACCAAGTCCTCCTCTGTCTTCTTCACGGCCTGAAGTTCCACTGGCTGTACGTGTAGTAGTAGTCCAGTCAAAACTGCTATTCCTGGACATTGAGAAAGAACTCAAAGAAGTAATCCTAATGGGCTTTGGGTTATGAACTTTCAGCTTTTCGGTCTCTCCTCCATTGGATTTGGACTTGTTCTTCTGCTTTCTATTGCTGTTCCTCCTCTTCTTCGGTTCTTGTACGTTCGGACCCGATAATTTTTTGTGGGTCCTCGGGTCTGTTCCTTGGCTTCTGAGTCTTTTGCTAAGATGGGTGTTCCAATAGTTCTTTATCTCGTTATCGGTTCGACCCGGTAGCCTTCCTGCGATAAGAGACCACCGGTTGCCGAGAAGAGCATGCATTTTGGTAATAAGGTCATCCTCATCAGGGGCAATGTTCCCTCTCTTGATGTCAGGTCTTAGATAGTTCATCCATCTTAGCCTGCAGCTCTTTCCACATCTAAGTAGCCCTTCATGCACAAACATAATTTTGAACTATGATTCCTGACTCAGAAAAAACAAACAAACTACATACATGCATGAGTGATGCAATACAAACGAAAAAATTCATATAAAATTTATTATCTGAAAAATGTGATTAAATTAGAGCTATTCACTTTAAAAAGAAATACTATCATGATGATTTTAATTATAATAATATCACTGTCATGTCATTTTGTTTTAGTTGTATGTACATAATTTTTGAAAGAATAGTACACAGAGAGAGAGAGAGAATTACCGGCTTTTTTAGGCAAAGATCTCCAGTTGCCTTCGCCGTGAACCTGAATATACTTTGTAAGCAATTCATCTTCTGTAGCACTCCATGGACCTCTAAGCAACCCAACCTTGGAACAACAGGGAGCCCTTCCCATCTCTTTTTGTTTGTTTCTAATTTCTCTGTCCAAGAGGCTGATGCTCTTGGGAAGCACAAGAATATCACAGCCCCTGTTTCCCTTTTTAAACCCACTGGGATCTGATGCTGTTAGAGAACCATAGAATTATTGTTCTTCGACAGTAATTTTTGTACAAGCAACTTGGGCTTGGCACACTTGCTTTCGCCAACTATCGGTTTGCAACAGGTGCCTACCTACCATTCTTACTATCTGCCCTTCTCCTTTCTATACGTATATTATTTATATATATTATCTGACATAGGTGCGAGTGCCACGTTACAAAATCACAACCATGCATTGTGTGGAACAGTACAATTCAAAGTTTGAAAAGCAGCATATTGATCCGTGACTTTTATTGTGTATAGTCTGATTCCACCGTCTCCTAGGATTGGGCTATGATTTTTCTGAGAATCAAAGTTGATTCTGGAACCAATAATTGGGTCCTTGTTGCATGGAGTTGTTGGTTCACCTATTTTTTTTTTGGCCTTATTGGACACAAACAGAAAACCATCAAATAAACTGTATATGGCCGTGATCTTTGAACAGTGCTTAACGAATTTGCTTTCTTGCCACGCTGCGTTTTGTGTGTCCAAGTATGGAAGATCTGCAAATTCTAGCGTTTTGTGTGTCCAAGTATGGAAGATCTGCAAATCCTATCTTTTCATAGGGTTGTTTTCAGGTTGGTGAATTAGGAATAATTCATTATTTTGAAAATTTTTATAAACAATTCTTTTTAAGAAAAATTTTGTAATTAAATGTCATTTTAGTGGATACTTTATTTTGAAATGATAAATCTCATTCAGCCCCCTTGTTCTACAAAATTGATACAAATTTTATGTATGTTTTCAGTTTGTATATTTTGTTGAATTACCCTTGATTTTATGGACCAAAAACATAGTAATAAAGATATATATACAAACAAAAAAATTATACAGAAGTTTTACAAAGAATAATTAATGTGGCTAAATTAAAGCATACATTTTACTTTAAAACAAAAACACTCGTCAAAACGTTTAGGATGAACTGTCAAGTACTTGAAATATATACATGGAGCAAGCATACATAACTTTAGGCACTGACAAGCCTCCTACGTCAAAACCATAAACATATGGAAATCGTTCCAATTTAAAAAAGAATAAAGTAAATATTAAAAAAAGAAAAATCTTCAGCAATTGATGAGCTGCATTGGTAAAATTTTTTAGATAGTGTCAGCTCTGCAGGTGTGTCGTAGAAATAGAACTGAAGTGTTTAGTCAATCCCTTAATGATGTAGTTCCAAACAGTATATAATCGTGTCGGCATGTTTTTGTCGTGTCCCTTGTTGCACGGCCGATGGCTGTCCAAGAATGCACTAAATCCATTTGTTTGATTACTTACTTTTAAAGTTAGTGTCTTGAATTGTTTACTAAAAGATTTGTATTCTTAATTAATGAGGAACCTAACAAAATCTCCAGTACAAACTCATTATGCTTGTCCATGGCTGATCAGAGACACATCATTAAGGTCTAGTCCGTCTCACCTTTTATTGTAATGAAAACAGTGTTGGAAAATATCGAGTCAAAAATATATTATTCATTTTATGAAATTAACACATAAAATATGGAATTCATGTTACAATAATTTACAAAACAAAATGATAGAAAACTTATCGATTGGGGTGTGTAGTCATTTTCCTTAAGAACATATCGTGTTCCTCTGAATACATGATCCGGTGCAACAGATTATGGTAGCCTATCCTTCAGGATTCAACTGTCACTTCTCCACAAGAGTGCACTCCCAAGTATCCCAAGTATGAAGATGTAAAGAACATCTTTTGATCGTCCCACAAATCGAATAAAAATTATAACATGTTTTAAACCATTTACCAGAACCAACTATACAAAGTCTTTCCATACACCCATTTTAGAGAGAGAATTCTTTCAAAACCCACACATAAACATAAGATGAAAAATCCCAATAGAAAAACCATCACCGGATGCATGTATATATAGAAAATCCATTCACGGTTACATATAGAATGTAACATATCAACCACTAAATAATCTTAAAGTTTGCGATTAAAGACTATTAATCAAGACCTAAAGGCTAAATAGTAACTGAAAGAAACTCCATTGGAAAACCATCAATAGCATGTAAATATATATATTTATGATTTAAAAAATTAATATACTAATTTATATTTTAAAATATACTTGCAACACCAACAAACAGTACAAGCAAAAGCAATGAAATCTGTGTCTTGTACTCAAGCCCTTGTGGGGAAAATTTAAGCATCTGTTTGGAAGTGCTGTCAGTTTTTGTTTTTTGTTATATGTTTCCGTTTTTTGTTTTTGTTTTTTGTTTTTTATGGTTTAATGATGGAATTTATAAGTTACCGTTCTGCTAAAAGTACCATATCAATGTTATAGAATCAAAAAATACATCTATTTTAATATTTTTTTTATGTTTTTATTTTTAAAAAAACAAAAAATAGAAACCGAAAATACTTCTAAACAGACCCTAAATATTTTGATCCAAGCAATTATTGAGGGCACAGAGGTACGAACGTATAGAACAAATCCTGTTTCATGTGGGGTTGATTGTTTTTTTTTTTTTTTAATAATTGTTCTTATACCTTTATATTGACTGAAACCCATAGATATTATTTTCACCAATCCATTTTACAAGTAGTGAAAAAGTTAATGCTGTTTTGTCCATATATCGATAATTTAAAGGAAAACAAATTGCAAGTAATTTAGGGGACCGGAGATTTTAAAAATTTGATTTGACAAAAATTAAAGTGAAAAACTCAATCTATTCCAAGCTCTCGTAGAAGTTCACATTTGACTTGTTGCATTAAAACAACTTCAACCAAGTTTAGTTATTGTAGGAGTGTAAATAAATAATAAAAAATTATCATAGGTAAATCTCATTTTTCTCATTATTACTTCGAGTACCATCTGGACTTTATTCTTCGAGTATAGAGAGAGAGAGAAAAGTCGGTATTCGTTGGAGCGTGGCTGCCACAAAGCTAGCCAGAGCAGGATCATGATCATGATCATCACTATTCCCATCACCATCGCCATTATTGGCTTTGTACAATAATTGGAGCTGATCAGGCATGCATCAAATGGACAGTACTTGCTGCTTCTATGTCCTTCTCGTGTACAATTTTGTCTCCGAAGCACATGGGCGGAGCCGTTCTCATCTGCAAATTGAATTTGGTTTGTTAACAAATTTTGACATCTTCTGAGAAGTTTCACTTTTGCATCACAACTCTGGCATATCCTCATGATCGGTTCTCATTTTTTATGATTGGAAAATTAACGGGATTATTTGAAAGAAAGGGCAAAAAACAAAAAAAAAACGATTTCTTCCACTTGCGTACATCCGAACCCTTTTCAAACCCAGCAGTGGTCGGGGGCCACGTGTTCTCGGTTGCCCTTGTATTTAAGTACTCAATTTCTTCCAATTTTGTTAACCGTTCGAGTAAGTGATTGAAGATCAGCAGAACAACGATTTCTTTAATTTTCTATGTTAACAATTGGAGCATTAAGGTCTTCAAAATTGTCAGTTTACCTGTTTGTGGAGATAACTAGCTTCCAAATCAAATGGTTTAAATGAATTATTTGTCATTGACTCGTGAGATTTATATAGGGTGCCCTTTAGTCCTTTTATTATTGAACCCAAGAGAATTTTGCACAGAAAAAGCCATTACATTTGAACTTGGAACTAATAATAGAATTAAACAATATTTATCACTTCTCTACCTGAGCTTTTTTTTATTTTACTTTGCAATATAAATTATATTTAAGCTAAAACATATATGAATAAATAAAAATATATTTAATTTATAATACCGATTAAACTAATTAAATCACTGGTAATAAACCGTGAACCGATAATTTTACTGATTTGATGTACGATTTGATTTTGATAACTATGCCCCGAAGCATGTTGTCGGTAGACTTTGTCCAACAAATGTTGTAGGTGCCTCCCCTAGTTCTGTTCTCTATTTTAAACATGCATGTTGTAATGTCCGAGTAGATATTGTTACTTTCTCCCTATTAATATTATCTAATCAGACCATTGAATTATTTGTTTCTCTTCTAAAGGTTCGTTGCTCAAAGATGAGATAATAATAAGATTCTTATGAGCCCTCCTAGTACGGAAGAACTTCTAAAGTTCCTCCGGGCATTACAAAGAACACTTATTTTGCCGAGGCACGTAGCAACCTAAGCTTTTAGACTCTGTTCAATGGGCCAGTGGTTTCTTGGTCACGACCAGCTAAAGCTAAAGTTCCATTAAAGAGCGTTTCCATGGCATCCCAAAATATATATATATATATATATATATATATGCAGGCCATGAACAACTAGGGAAAGAAAAAGGACTCGTAGAATCAATGCAGGTCATTGGTTCAAGAGTTTACCCTTGTGAACAACACTCGGACAAATCCAAGAGTTTCTGGATAGATGTTGTAAGCATCCTTGATGAGTCGGCAAGCAGGCCAATGGTATCGATCAGAAGACTGTTTTATACGGATTTAACCAATAAGCCGTAAATTTGATAAGTCAATGAACACGTAGGAAACTACACGTGCATCTTAATCTAATTAAGCCAAGTATGTATATTTTTACTGCATCGAAGGCCAGAAATAAAATCATGCACCGACAATGTCTGAAAAAAGTACAGATCTATATATATATATATATATTATGTTACGAAGAGACAAATTATTTCCAAAAGTAATGTTGCAGTCGTTTGACTAATCCAATTAGTACAATAAAATTTGTCTGGTGATCAAGAATCTGGTCGCCACCAATGCATTCCAGGATAACCAAAAAAAAAAAAAACAAAAATGTAAGTACAAGCCTGGAGTTTTTATTAGTTGAACAGTAAAGACTTACCTGCACTAATTATTTGAGTCTGGTGTAGCTATTTTGCCAGTCAAGCCTAAGAGATCCTCTAAAAAACCCAGAAGCTTAATACATATGACATAATGACAGAAATAAGTACAGCTCGCTCCAAAAACAGACCTAGCTAGCTCCATCAAGACAGAAAGCAATGCACGTGATATTGACCCCATTCCACTTCCAAATTAAATGCAACTGGTCCAAGGAAAGAACAGTCACACACAGAGAGAGAGAGTAATGCACCATATGGCAGACAAGCATGCCAGTTATTCAACCATCCAACAGCAACATAGGAATGAAGTCAGAGGTGAGCCAGGGGTGGCTTGGCCCCCCTATTTTCAGAAAAGCCCCCTTAAATATAATTTTTCTTCAAGAAAATCCCTTGCAAAAAATTCTTATCTTCAATGGTACCCCTCTCTTGCCCCCCCCCCCCCCCCCCCCCCCCCCCCCCCCCCCCCCCCCCCCCCCCCCCCCCCCCCCCCCCCCCCCCCCCCCAGGATTCAATCCTGGCTGGCAACAGATCATCTAAGCTGAAACACCACGAAGTTTTCATGGTAGACTCCAACCAAATCTAGTATAGAAATAAATCTCCAATAGAGACCCCACAGAAACATTAATCACACACAAATGCGACCTCCAATGGCCCTCCAGGGAACGCCCCCCCCTCTCTCTCTCTCTCTTTCTTTTTTTTTTTTTTTTTTTCTTTTTCAAGAAGATAGCCAATGGCACATGATTCCTTCATAGCAAAACCATAGCATTTTGATCACCCCATCAAGCTAGGAACCATATTCTGTTTAATACACCAAAAGTGCAGTTGCACATGTACCTCCCAGTAAATGCTTGCTGCAAAGCTGTTCTTTCTTGCAAAATCAGACAATGGCAAAATCAGCTTTGAGAAGGCAGCAGAAGAATGCTGTGATTTACAATCACCAGACCCCATGCATGAGGAAGAACCAAACGCACTCTGAAGACTTCAGAAACTTGTAGTGGGATTAATTTACACATGACAGATGAGATAAGAAGTGAGCTTGGAGCCGGAAGTTTCTCCTCTGGCCAGGTTGCAGATGCCTTGGTCAAAGAGTGATCCAGATGAGATAAGAAGTGAGGTGAATAGGAATTTGCTACGAGACCTCTCACCCAGGTGCTGCTGCTGTGATCTATTTGCCCCTGAGCCATCTAATATGGAATTTTGAGGCTAATAATGGGTAAATTCTGAGAGCATTGAATTAAAAAAACCACCACCCACATCGGTATTTTCAGATCACCTCAATCCCACGAAGGACATGACCACTAATTTGTTTGCATCACTTCGAGAAAACTGCAGATTGTAAAATATTTTGTTATTGAATTCCAAACAATAATTGAAAACCAAGTCGCTACTTGAAAACCGGTTACCCTCTTGGAGGCGAGGTTGTCAAAATCGAGATCCTACCTTGGATCGTTTTGGAGGCCTTCCGGATCGGATTGTAGGATCGGATTGAGGATCATAAGATCCTGTCAAATAGGAACAAAAGTCTAAATATTTTTGTAATTTATGATAATTACTTCAAAATGAATAGAGAGTGAGCCTAAATTATATATAAAAAAAGAGTTAAAATATCAAAAAGAACAAAATGAACCACATGAGCATTCACAAATTGACCTATATAATCTTGAGGATGTAGCTCAAATGGTAGAGCACTCACACCAACTTTGTAATTTGTGATTACAAGTGTTAATGTATACACATAATGTGAAAACATTATGGTCAAAGAATATTACATGTTAGGTGTAGTCCATGGTTAGGTCTTTTATTAGGCATGTTTGTTAGGCAAGTTAGGCAACAGTTAGGCTTGTTGTCATTATTTCCATGGCAGATTTCTTCTATATATAGGTTTAGATTTCATTGTATTCTTCACTACATCTTGTACAAAAGTTTATATCTATACAATTCTTTCTCTCATTCTCTTCTTCTCTATTTTCTCTACCATTCTAACATGGTATCAGAGCTCTAAGATCTGGTGACCTTTCTCCTTCTCTATCTCTATTCCAGCCTGCCTACATATTCTGTTTTTTGGTTCAAACTCCAAATTTTTGGTATTTTTTGTATTTCTGCCGAAACTCAACTTATCTGAATACCGAATTTCATCATATCATCACCTTCGTCTCATCGAATAGAGTCCAACCGTGCAAATTTCAACCCCAGAAAGTCCCTCACGAGCCCTCACGTGCGGCCTGAAGTCTGGCGTGTCATCTCACGCGTAGCCCACACTCTACACGCTCTGCACGCGTCGCCCTCTCCTTTCACACATGCACGCACTTTCACGCGCGCTTTCACTTGTGCGCGCTGACGTCTGCTAACGCCAGCCCTGCTAACGTTAGCTCTAGCTGCCCAGTCGCACGGTTCGCTCTTTGATCCGGTCCACCTGAACCACTTCAGCCCGGATTTTTCTTTCTCTCAACCGGTTCAAGTCTTTTTTGGCTCTTTTCAAGCCGATTCAGACCAGTTCCCCCCTATTTTGGGCCCCCTGAATCTGATTCTGCCCTCGGTTTGATCTAATTCTGCATCGTTTATTCTGTTTCTTTTGTATTGGAAACCTTTGAACCTCATTATCTTCTTTTTAATTCTGTTGTCCAACGTCATTACACTATGGAGCGTTCTGAGGTATCTCGACCCATTGTTATCACTCTAGAAGGGCATAATTATATTCCATGGTCTCAAGCTATGTCTAGTTTTCTTAAAGGAAGAAAACTTTGGCGTTATGTCACTGGCGATATTGAAGCTCCTGTCAAAAGTGATACTGAACAATCTCAAGTATACACTGAACATCTTGAGGAATGGGATAGTAAGAATCATCAAATTATTACTTGGTTTCGAAATACGTCCATTCCTTTCATAAGCCTCCAATTCGGACGTTTTGATACTGCTTATTCTATCTGAAAATTTCTGGCCCAACACTACACTACTACTGATCTTGCTCATCAATACCAACTCTTAATCTCTCTGCACCGTCTCAAACAAGAATCTGGTCAGTCTATCAATGCCTTTCTGTCACAAATGTATTCTCTCTGGGACCAATTGACTCCATCTGAGTCCACTTGGACCTGTCCTGATGATGCTGCCCACTTTACTCTCTACCGAGATCAGCAGCGCCTCATTATGTTTCTTATGGCTCTCACTAATGTCTTTGAGCCTATTCGTGCCTCTCTTCTGCATCGATCTCCTCTTCCTTCCTTGGAATAGACTATTTCTGAGCTCCTATCCGAAGAGACTCGTCTTGGTCTCTTTCGATCATCACCTACAGATACAGTTCTTGCCACCTCTAATTCTCGATTTAGAGGTTCATCCGCTTCAGGTGGTTCTCGCAACTTCTCTCCTCAATCTACTGGGACATCTTTCACTCCGCCCTCTCGAAACGATGAATGTACATTTTGCCATGCTACTAATCATCGTCTCCTTACTTGTCCTGTTCAGATCTGCCAACATTGTCATCGGCGTGGTCCTAGTCACTATCGTAGTGACTGCTCTAAAAATCCTAATCGCTAAGACTTTCGCCCTAAGGCTGCAGTTGCTACTACTACGGATTCTGATGTTCCCTCTTCTTCCTCGGTGGTCAGTCTCAGTGATCTTTCTACACTTTTTCAGCAATTCATAACTACTTTTGGTAATCCACCCTCTATTGCTCTGTCTGCCACTTCAGGTATTTCTTCGTGGTTCTTTGATTCTGGGTGTAGTAATCATATGACTTCTGATTTGTCTGTCTTTTCTTCTCAATCTTCTATATCTGTTCTTCCTGTCATTTATACTGCTGATGGCTCACCTATGACTATTGATCACATTGATCATGTCTCCACTTCCAAACTTGCACTTCCTCAGACTTATTATATTCCTAAACTCACATTAAATCTTATCTCTGTCGGCCAATTATGTGATCTTGGTCTCACTGTCATTTTCTCCTCTATTGGTTGTGTTGTGCAGGATCCAAAGACGGGACAGACTCTTGGGATAGGCCGTAAATACGGTGGACTATTTCAACTCCTTCACCTTCATCTGCCCACACAGGCTGCTGCTGTCACCTCTACTGTTGCTTCATCTGCTCCCAACTCCTCTCTTGATATCTGGTATTCCCGTTTAGGTCATGTTTCTATGGGTCGTTTACGTCTTCTTTTGTCTCAAGGTGTTTGTATAGGATTTTTTGGGGGTTGTCTCAAGGTGTTTTAGGATCTGTCCCTAATAAACACCTTGATTGTCAATCTTGTCAACTCGCTAAACAACCGGCTTTATCTTTTAATAACAGTACTTCTCTTTCCTTGGCTCCTTTTGATTTAGTCCACTCTGATGTTTGGGGTCCTTCCCCCACTTCTACTATGGGAGGATCCAAGTATTTTGTTATATTTGTTGATGATTTTTCTAGATATATTTGGATTTATCTTTTGCAAAATCGATCTCAATTTCAACAAACTTATTATGATTTTGCTCGAATGGTCAAAACACAATTTTCTC
>CM065379.1:1185000-1275000 GCA_033060915.1 Euryodendron excelsum | reverse complement strand
ATTTGACAGTTCCAGAAGAACTAGTTTTATTATATATTGTGTTTGAATATTTTGTTTACTTAATATTCATTTAGTTTTATAACACGTTATCAACACGAAACTCTAAGTGCTCGTGAAAAATATAATTGTGTTCTTTTTTATATTTGAAAGGTACTTCATTATATCAGTGAAGGTACTTCATTATGTGTGTCATTAATATTTCAGTAAATTTATCTTTATTTTGAGTTTTTTACTGTTTACTCTTTAATTCATAGCATAATTTATATTTGTTGAATAGTTGATGAATAATGATGCTTAGTTGATGAATAGTGATATTTCAAAACTTTGTTTGTTTATTTCTCTCAGATCTTAAATTTTTGGCTTATGATATTTATAGATCTGGAATCCTTATTTCAATACCTTTCCATAAACATGTGCATTGACTATATTTTGATGTCTAGATTAAAAGATATAATATGAACAAAAATAATAATATATATTTATATATACGTATTACATATGATACTATGCAGCAATAGTAAATAATATTCATAAATAGTGATTTTACTATTGATGAGTAGTATTAACAAATGAAATTTATCTTTTGACTAAAGATTCGGATGAGTGGGATTTGTATAAGAAATTTGACCAAAGTTCTATAGTATGTATTCTTTATATTATTTTTGTTTATCGTGATTCTAAAATTTTGTTATCTTATGAGTATAGCATTTTAAAAATGTCAAATCTCGCAAAACTAGAATTTACCGCTCTTGACATTTCAAGCAAGAACTATTTATCTTGGGTAATTGATGCTGAGATCCATTTGTATGGAAAGGCTCTTGGAAATACTATAAATGAGGAAAATGATGAATCCCAGTAGAACCGTGTTAAAGTAATGATTTTTCTTCGCCATCATATTCACGAATAATTAAAAACTGAATACCTCACGGTAAATGACCCACTGGCACTATGACAAAATTTAAAGGAGATATATGATCGAACACCAGAAGACCATGTTTCTCCCCAGAGCTCGTTATGATTGGATGCACCTAAGGTTACAAGATTTTAAAGCTGTTTGTGAGTATAATTCTGCATTATTTAAAATCAGCTTACAATTGAAATTATGTGGGCAAACTATTACTGATAAAGATATGTTAGAAAAAACATACTCTACATTTCATGCCTCAAATATACTCCTGCAGCAGCAATATCGATAGCGAGATTTTAAAAAATATTCAGAATTGATATCATATCTCCTTCTAGCTAAACAAAATAATGAGTTTCTGATGAAAAACCACCAGTCACGCCCAACCGGCTCTACACCATTCCCTGAAGTGAATGTGGTCTCATTTTATGAACGTGGTCATGGATGTGGCCGCGGTCGTGGACATGACAGAAATAATTTTCGACATCGTGGGGGTTATCGTGGAGATAACAATTATAACAATTACAATTCTTAAAGTTCTCGAGTTAAGAATACTACACCACACCACCAGTAGTGGAACAACTTTGAAACAAAATAAGGAAAAGAAAAAGGTTTACAAAATAAACCTCCCAAAAATTATGAAGATGTTTGTTACAGGTGTGATATGAAAGGGCATAGGTCACGTACCTGTCGTACACCCAAACCATTAGTAGATCTTTACCGAGCATTAACACAAGATAAAAGAAAAAATATTGAAATGAATTTCACAAACTTTAATGACTCAGTAGAAATCACTCACCTTGATGTTTCAGATTTCTTTGAAGATCATGATGAAAAAATAGATCACTTAATTGGTGATACAAATGTCCACACCAACTAGTTTATGTTCTTATTCTTTTAAGTTTATTGTCATCTTGTGCAATATTTTTCTAAGCATGTTTCTTAAATGAATGTTTTCATTTTCTTATAAATAAGTAATTTTAATATTTTATATAGAGACATAGAATCTACCAAAGCATTAATAGTTTCCAAGATGAACGATGGAAATATATGTTTAGTAGACAGTGCAACTACTTATATAATTATTTGAGAGAAAAAAAATTTTGTTAGTTTAACGTTAGCTGCAAATAACGTTAAGACAATATCTGGTAGGACAAAATTAATTGAAGGTACCGGAAGAGCCAATATATTGTTGCCAAAAGGAACAAAACTTTATATTGATGATGCTATGTATTCAACTAGAGCTACAAAGAACTTGCTCAGTTTTAAAGATATACGCAGTAATGGATATCATATAAAGATAACAAATGAAGATAATAAAGAATATCTTTACATTACTTCTACTGTTTCATGCCAGAAGCATATATTAGAAAAACTTGTTATCTTCTCTTCTGGATTATATTATACAACTATAAGAATTTTGGGATCACCTGAAGTGATGCACCATAAGTGTTTTGACTTAAAGGATTTTATACTTTAGCATGATCGTCTTGGTCATCCGAAATCAACGATGATGCGTCAAATAATTGAGAACTCTCATGGGCATCTACTAAAGAACCAGAAGATTCTTTTGTTAAGTGATTATACATGTCTCGCTTGTTCACAAGGAAAATTAATTGTGAGACCATTCCCTTCAAAAGTAATAGTTAAATCCCTAACCTTTTTACAAAGAATTCAGGGAGATATATGTGAGCCGATACACCCATCATGTGGACCATTTCGTTATTTTATGATTTTAATAGATGCATCCACTCGATGGTCACATGTTTATTTGCTTTCTACTCGTAATGTTGCATTTGCTAGGCTTTTTGCTCAAATTATCAGATTACGAGCACAGTTTCCAGATTACTCGATTAAGTCAATACGACTGGATAATGCTGGTGAGTTTACATCTCAAATTTTTTATGATTATTGCATCTCCATAGGAATTGATGTTGAACATCCTATTGCATATACACACACAAAATGGTCTAACTGAATCTTTTATCAAACGGCTTCAGCCTATAGCTCGACCTTTACTTATGAGAATAAAATTACCTATTTTTGCTTGGGGATATGCCATATTGCATGCTGGATCATTAGTCCGTGTTCGACTCACTGCTTACCACGAATATTCACCATTACAACTTGTTTTTGGTCAATAACCAAATATTTTACATTTAAGAGTTTTTGATTGTGCTAAATATGTACTAATTGCGCTGCCATAACGTACTAAGATAGGTCCCCAACGTCGACTTGGGATTTATATTGGTTTTGATTCTCCATCTATTAGTAGATATCTTAAACCTTTAATAGGGAATGTATTCACTGCATGTTTTGCAGATTGTCATTTTGATGAGACACTTTTTCTACAATTAGGGGGAGATAAAACGCAACTAGAAAAACAGCATGAGATTACTTAGAATGCTTCCACGGTATCTCATCTTGATCCTCGAACAAATTAATGTGAATCAGAAGTTCACAGGATTATTAATTTACAGACGATTGCAAATCAATTATCTGATGTGTTTACCGACACAAAGAAAATAACAAAATCATATATATCAGCTGCTAATACCCCAGCACGTATTCATGTCCTTGTAGGACAATTTGCTAATATAGCAACAAATGAATCTCAAGCACGCATAAAGCGTGGGAGACCTGTTAGTGCAAAAGACACAGTTCCTAGAAAGAGAAAGGTACAAATGCATAAGTAAGTCAGTATTCTTGAACAAACCACAGTATCTAAACCTCCATAAGAAGGAACTCCTGTAAAAAAATTCCTAAAAGAGGAACCTCCTAAAGAAATATCCTCTGCAGAGGAAAATAATGACATCTTAATAAGTTATGTGAATACAAGAGAAAAATAGAATAGAAATAAAATTGTTGCTGACAACATATTTTCATTTAAAGTGGCTTTTGCAATTACAAGAAGTAATACAGAGAATGAACCACAGACAATTGACGAATGTCAATATAGAAGTGATTAGCCAAAATGAAAAGAAGTTATTGAGACAGAATTAAACTCATTAGCACAATGCAAAGTATTTGGACCCATAGTCCAAATACTAGAAGATGTAAAAATAAGTTGGATACAAATGGGTATTCATGCAAAAACGAAATGAGAAAAATGAAATTGTGATATATAAAGCGCGACTAGTAGTATAAGGTTTGTCGCAGAGACTTGATATTGATTATGATGAGACATACTCACCTGTAATGAATGTCATTACGCTCAGATTCTTAATTAGTTTGTCAGTCTCAAAAGGATTGGATATGCATCTGATGGACGTCGTGACAGTCTACTTGTATGGTGAATTAGATAATGATATATATATGAAAATTCTTGAAAGATTTAAAATGCCTGAAGCACATATTTGAAAATCTCGAAACTTATATTCTATCAAGCTTCAAAGATCTCTGTATGAGTTAAAACAATCTGAATGCATGTAGTGAAAAATGGATATGTGAATAATACAATGTATTCGTGTGTTTTTATTAAGAAATCAAAATATGAATTTACTATTATTACAGTCTATATTGATGATCTGAATCCTGTTGGAACTCCTTAAAAGCTTACAACAACTACTAGTTATTTAAAGAAGGAGTTTGAAATGAAAAATCTTGGAAAAACTAAATTTTATCTTGGATTACAAATTGAGCATTTATCAAATGGAATTCTCATCCATCAATCTACATATACAGAAAATGTTCTGAATCGATTTTACATGGATAAAGCTCATCCATTGAGTTCTCCCATGATTGTCCGATCACTAAATGTACAAAAGGATCCTTTTCGCTTTCAAGAAGACGGTGAAGAATTCCTTAATCCTGAAGTACCATATCTCAATGTTATTGGAGCTCTTATGTATTTAACAAATTGTACAAGACCCGATATTGCATTTTCTGTAAATTTATTGGCAAGATATAGTTCTGCACCAACTCAGAAACATTGGAAAGGGGTGAAACACATATTTCGTTACCTCCGAAAAACCACATATCTAGGTTTGTTCTATTCAAAAGGACCAGAATCAGAGTTAGTTGGCTATGCAGATGCTGGTTATCTCTCTGATCCACAGAAAGCACGATCACAAACCGAGTATGTATTTATCTACGGTAACACTGTTATACCTTTGCGATCTGTGAAGCAGACACTAACTGCAACTTCTTCAAATTATTCTGAGATCATCGCAATTCATGAAGCAAGTCGAGAAAGCATTTGGTTGAAATCTATGATCCAACATATTCAAGATAGTTGCGAACTATCCTTGATCAAAGATACCTCAACGATATTATATGAAGATAATGCAGCATGTATTGCACAAATCAAGAGAGGCTACATCAAAGGTAATAGAACCAAGCATATATCGCCAAAATTCTTTTATGCACATAAACTCCAGAAAAACAGTGATATTGATGTCCAGCAGATACATTCAAGTGACAACTTGACAGACTTATTTACTAAAGCACTCCCAACTGCAATATTTGAAAAAATGGTACACAACATTGATATGCGTCGTTTTAAAGTTTTGAACAATTGAAGCTATCAACTTCAACTTCATACCAGATGTATGAATGAGGGGGAGTCGCAAACTGTACTCTTTTTCTTTCGCCAACAGTTTTTTTTTCTCATTGGGTTTTTCTTGGCAAGGTTTTAACGAGGCAATTTTAGCGCACCAATTTTTCTTTCGCTAAGATTTTTATGAGGTTTCTTGTGGCGGTCATTCAAGAGGGAGTGCTATGAAAATGTGTGTTGGTGGATGACTGAAATATCACATGGCTGCCTACTTCATTCCTAGCCTATAAAAGGAAGCGCGAGAGGGAAAGAAGAGAAAAGAAAAAGAGAAAAGAGAGAAAGAAAATGAAGAGAAAGAAGAAGAGAAAAAAAGAGAAGAAAGAAAAAAATAAAGAGTGTAGGTAAACTATTTAAATTTCTGTTATCTTTATATTTTATTTCATGAAAGAAATACATTCTTGGATGATCAAGAATATCTATCCCCATAGTTTCAAAAAAAACTATTTAATTATTATTTGACAGTTTTAGAAGAACTGGTTTTATTATATATTGTGTTTGAATATTTTACTTGCTTAATATTCATTTAGTTTTATAACAAAAGGTATATTAATAAAAATCAACTAAATTTCAAACTATGAACTTTCACATATATGTCTAAACCATGAGCATTAGTCCAGTTTGTCTCAGAAGACAAGAATATTAAAGGAAAGGTTGAGAAGAATTTCCTCCAAACCTTCATCAGCTTACTTCAAATAGCATCATTAGGATGTAATTTATTTCTCCTGTAAATCTTCCAATCTCACTATCTTCGTCAAACAACGCTCACAGAAACAGCAATGATATACCATTGCTGGACTATGATGAGCAGGTGACTAGTTCACCACTAAATGATGGGTCGTTCTATATTCCCAACAAGCAAACTGCTAAACTAATCCACAGGTAAAAGAGACAAAGTTCAATATTGATCATGCCTAATAGCAGAATAGTCTCTAACTTCATTATATATGACAGTCTCAAAGTTCATATAATGAAATTGCTGGCAAACACGTCAAATTCAACTAAACAACTCCTAGCAAATCCTGAAATGTACATCTGTTGAGGAACTGAACAGATACCTGATGCATCGTAAAAGCAGCAATTAACCGTCATGGAGCCTACAATTCCGGCCTGCAAGAAGAAGATTAGTGAACTAAAATTGCTTCTAATTGCTGGTACCACATTGAAATTCCCATCAGGGCTGAACTTCATTGTCAAAATATGAATCACAATAAATCCATTTATTCATATTTTCACCAGCGCTTGCAAGGTACTAACCATCAGGGCTAAACTTTAATTGTCAAAATTGAACACTCGTGCGCCATGATGTCTAGTCCTTTGTAAAGGGCTGACAGTTCCTTGGAATGCTTTCTGTAACTGGGCAAAAATCATCAGATTTCAAACTGCCAGCTTCAACTTGCATATCCACAAAGCAAGCCACAGCACCTAATTGCCTCAACTATCCCCTCTTCACTCGTTTCATTACCTCCAAATTGCAAATCGCTTGAACTTCCCTATGCACGACTTGCTGAATCAGAGGGGGTTAAACCCAGATTTCCCTTAAACTGTTCAGTGGTTACCAAACGATTTGAGCCCACTTCTTTAAGTCTTCTCAGCAAGCCATCCTGGCCCTTGCAAACAAATTATCTTCTAATACCCCATCATCTAACAGCTCTCGAGCCTCATTTGACCAATAAGTCGTGGAAGATTGGGTAGATGAATACCCATATCAAAACCTGAATTTCTCAAAATTGTCCCTGTTTCCCTTAATTCTTTCAAACTCCACTTCTAACTCATCACAATTAACATATTCTAAACTTAAACCCATGCAATCCCTTCCAGGAACTTATAACGGCGTTTACAAATGATTTCAAGGTCTTTTGACCCGAACATCATAGCCAATTCAGATGGGACAAAATCAACCACCCTTGGATTAAAATCAAAATTTTCTGGTCCGTCAGAACCCGAATCAGACAGTGCCCCCATCATATACTCACAGAGCTCAATCCATGAACCCACACCTCCCAGATCCAACTTTTCAAAACCCTAGGCAATGAATGTGCCAAAGCTCCCACTGAGATAAGATGGTATAATATTAACGAACGACCAGAAGAGGATAAAAAGAGTTATCATTGGTCCACCATCAGTACAAACTTGAAATTGAAAATTACACAGACCTCAACTCAAACCCGTTGAACCCAATAACACAACCTTTATAATAAGAAAAATAATCAAATGAGATAAAAAAGAATTTAACACAAAGCCTAATCTAGAACGTTCACTCCAGATCCCAAAAATATCATCCACAAAGATCACAGTAAAGCAACTGGGAAAATATACAAACCAAAGCAACATTCAAGTGAAAATATGAATCACAAGAATATAAAATTCCCATTACAGAGAGTTGTTTATGAACAAATATATGAAAGATGTATTTTATAAAACTAAGAAAATCATAGCAAACAAACAGAAAAGCAATTTTGTGGGTCGGTTCACTCACATGTGGGTATTGCAAGAAAACCACCATCAAACCCAACAAAATCCATTGATTCATCCATGGGGATTCAAGCTATGCGCCTCGTCGAAAGCCTGTACACCCCTGTGGTTAAAAAAGAAGGGGGGTTATTATGGAGCGAATGTCATGGTTTGAAACCCGTTGCCTGTATAAATGAAGAATGCATCCTTCCTATGTCAATACAAACTAACACTTTAGTTAGTGCTCATAGTGTCCATAACACTCTGTTTGGAATGGTGGGATTTGATAGTATTAGAATTCTAAAATGAAATTTGATATGTTTAGAATGAATAGAATTTTAAATGGAACTTGATTTAACTAAGATTTGAAAAAAAAATCATATTAACTTTTTTTTAAAATGGTCAGATTTTATGGGAATTGAAACTTAAAAAAGTCTAATTACCCAAATTGTCCTCATTTCTTTTAGAAATTTTTATTTGTTAACCTAATCTGGGGACATCATTGTCTTTAAATTCTCTTCTTTCCAATCCTTAATCAAACCAACTGAAAAAAGAAATTCCTTAGAAATCCAGTCCTTTTAATTCTGATGATATTCAATCACAAAAAAAAAAAAAAAAAAAATAACTCCTTAGAAATTATTTCCTTTTCCATTTTCAATTCCAATTCTTACACGGATTTGGTTCCAAACAGAGTGAAGGAATTTTATGGTCAGTGAGGATCAAGGTTCCTTTAACTGGTTGTGTTAACATAAAGAGGAAATTGAGGTTATAAATAATATAAGCCTAGTTTTTATAGATCTGGAAACTAGCTCTATACTATATGGTTCTAGGCTCGAAAAGCCCTACTAGCACTAGGTGCAAGTCCAATGATGGGAGGATGTGCAACAGGTCAAGAGATTGAATTTTTTGAAAAAGTCAAACTTCACACAATCCGTTAAAACGAGAAGCAAATATTAAGACTACAAACAATACACTCCCAATTCTCACTGATGTGAGAACCCTAAGCCTGATATACTACTAGAAAATAAGTTTTTTGCGACGGCCAAAAACAGTGGCAAATATTTAAAATGCCGTCGCAAATACTCATTAGTGATATTTTAGGTGACGAAATTACTTGTGTCGCAAATACATTTAGTGACGGAACGAACCGGTCACAAATTCAGTTCGTCAGGTGAAATTATTTTTTGTGACCTCTGCCTTGCCGTCGCTAATACTTTTGGCGACCACTATTTGCGATGACTGCAGTATATGCTTGCAAAAGGTATAGTCCCAACATGTTTTTGTGTTTGTACTTTTAGAATTTTTTAAAACAGAACTTCAAAAAATACGAAACAAAACACAAACCAATCCGACGGGGCTTTGTAGCCTCCCAAGTAAGGATCAAAATTTCGTTTCGAAGGTCGTTTCGGTTGGCTCAGAAACGGAAACGTTTGAAAAATGTTTCGGAATATTTCGAAAACATTTCAAAAGTGATAAATATTAAAATAGTAAAATACAATCTTTTGAGTAAAAATTGTACACCTTTTATAAAAATTTTAAATTTGAGTTAATACAACTTATTGTTTAGGTATATAGTACTGTGTTTTGGTGTATTTTTCTATGTTTCAGTATGTTTTAATTGTAATAATAGTGTTTCGTTATTCCACTAGAGTTTCGTTTCGGTCCCTTAGGAAGTGGAAACGTTTCGGCCGTCTCGGTAAAAACAAATAAAAATTTTGTTCCTTGCTTCCAAGTAGCCAACAAAAAAAAAAAAAACACGAACCAAATGACCCCCATGACCCTGTTTGATTGTGATCGTCTCGGCATGCAGCACTTAGACCTCAAGCCATACATTTAAACGCGTCACATTCCCTTTTTCAAATGCTTAACTATATGCTAACTTAGGAGTTTGTTTCTTAGGTTTGCGCCAGATCCTTTGTTTTTGTAGACTTCAGCTAAAACTTGAAATCGAGTCCGCCTTGTAGTACGTATTTGGTTAAGCTTGAAACCCTTTACAAGTTATCTTTTGAATTGGTTTAAAGTTGAAATCCTTTACAATTTATGATCGCCCGCATTCAAACCAAAATAAAAGAGTAATTATATGATAAGGTTGGCCTCAGCTATGTGAGAGAGAAGACTACAAACAAAGTTAAAGTTGAAGAGCAACAGATATAGCTTTACAACTGTGGGTTTCTGGCACATAAATGAGGGGATCGAAGAGATTGGCAGACCATGTTCACCAAGAAATGACCCAAAATTTGATCTTATCTTCTTCTCTTTTCCCTTTTCTTGTGAGGTAATTTGACAGAATTGAATTGATGTTCTTCTCTCCCTTGAGGCCTCAAGTAGTTATTTCTAGGACAATAAACTTGTAGTCCTCTTCTAGTCTTGAAGCAAGTGAATGTTCAATTTCTTTGATTAGAGCAAAAGAAAGTGGGTGATGTTATACAATAAAAAAAAAAAAAAAAAGTACAGAATCATATAGAACGAGAGCTTTTGAACAAAATACTCATCATAATAGTTCTTAGTTATAAAAATATTATTACTAGAGTATTCTGTAAAATTTATTGTACAATTTTTTTTAAAGAACAACGTTTGCCAAGAAAGTTTGTGCATGGTTGACCCCAATTTGCTTTATCTTTTGAATTGTGGTTAGAATTAATTATCATGCCACTATATCCACTTCTTTTATTTGGGTCCTAGAATGCCATATATAATCTGTCATTTAGTAACAGAAAGGAAGGCAGAACTACTTTGGCTTATTGGTTGTTATCTGGATAGTACTATGAAATAATCAAAATTTTCTACCATAGGAATTGGATAACAATGACACTTATTGGATATTTATTATGTCTTCAGTCGCAATGGGAATCTATTCTTTCATCGGCAGCCAAGATTTGTGCACTCAAGGGTCCTACCCAACTTTAATGAGCATTTCCTCGTCTTTATACACTTTGAATAGCAAGGATCCTCTTAATTATGAAGAAGAAGTATATGGATTCAATTTCACAGGTCATACTTCACAATTTATATATATATATATATATTGACTATTCTTTCTCTTTTTTTATTTCTCGGTGCCTTTTATTTTTCTTATTCCCTTGGTGTCCACTGTTTTTAGTACATATACTACTTCTAGTATATGTTACAAAATTAAAACATAATTAAATACAGCAATGCCATAAGAAAATGAAGTTTCAATTTCAAATCATACAAATGAACATTAGAAAAAAATACATTCATAATGATGTCTAATAAGTTCTACTTATATTTGAACCAATGATTTTTGCAATAAGAAAACAATACTCTAATTACTGAGTTAAGTAAATCATTTGTTGTCACAAAGATAATAAAAAAATACCTATTCCATTGATAAATTATAAATTTCATATTACTTATTTGCAAAATTAATCAAACTATGACGTTATATCATGTATTGACAAAGAAATTATCTGCATGATAAAGTATGAATCATAAGAAAAAAAAAAAAAAAATGTATATGTATCCATGTATACACAATGGAAAGAAACGAGATTTCAAACAAAACGGGGCCCTCTCTTAATCTGAAGGCAGGCACTGAGATTTTGATGCAATTGGCCGTTTTCGAAGAATTCAGACCGCAAGTTGGCGTCGCTATCACAAAGGACGTCACCTCCTCTCTACCCGCGCATTATTTGGGTCCCACCTACCTTTCTTTTGTCGGCTCTCACCGTCACTCTGCGCTTATTCTGTTGTTGATCTAATTCTGCTTTTACATTTCAAACCAAAAAGAGCATAAAATTGTAAAGAAACTTGAATAGCAAATATGGATTACACTTTGATCCCTCAGCTCAACTATATAGCTATCCAAATGTGTGTATATATATATATATATCTATAGTATTATAAAAAGTGAACACTTTCATATTGGTGAGAATGGATAATACTATTTAATCTTTTTAAACAGTTTTAAACGGTTAAAAGAACTAAGTACAAATATTAATCACTTAAAGGATAATATAGTAAATTATGGAATCAGTTTTTCAACTACTGATAGATATTTCTATTTTTTCTCTACGTAGTAATCTCTATTTTTTCTCTACACTTACAAACTGATCTCATTCTTATAGTGATCTCTATTTGTTGTCCATATTTATCCAAATTGATATCACTCATATAGTGGAGTCATCCTTCTAGTATATATATATCCTTACTCATATAGTAGGATCACCCTTCTAGTATATATATATATATGTATCATTTTCTAAGATGGATTACCAAATTTTAGCAGTGTCTTTAAGTATTAGTGAACTATGCAAGTTTGCCTTAGTTTTAGATCAAATGGTATGAGTATAACAAATTACGATATGCTTAGTAAAAAAGTCATAAACTTAATTCAAAAACTGATAAAATAAATTACATCCAAACGAACTTATATTTTGTACAATTTTAATTTAGTATTGTGGGAAAATAACCCCCGGCCCAACCAAATGGGTGAGGCCCAATCTGTTCGAATTAAAGTTGGGGCTGTCTGGGGCCTAAATCAGTTATGAGGGAAGGCCAGCCCAAACTGCCGACCTCCTCCCAGCGTAACCCAGACAGCGAACGGTTTGCCCAAACCGCTAGCGGTCTTAGAGCATTAAATGCGAAGTTGACTTGCATTAAATGCACGAGCGGCCGTCCACACAAACGTCGACGTGCACGTCCGGTCAGCAGGAATCCCCCACGACGGTGCGCCAGACCCTGCAGGTAGCCAGGCGGCGTCAATGATGATGCCTAACTAGCAGACCATGAGAGCCTGCTGATAGGCCCAGACAAAAGACACTCCCTGAAGGATTCTATAAAGACCCGAGGAATCGAGAGCCAGGTATGGAGAATTAACCCCTGACATACATAACTTTCTTTCATCCTTCTCGATTAAGTTTGCTAACTTAATCTTCGGAGTGTGATCGGCTCACCTAGGGTCGACCCATTCTAACCCCTTTGTCTTGCAGGAAGAAGTTTGGACTCATCCACTTTGGGCTTGAGAGCTCGGCCCAGCCTTCCCGAGAAATCGCACCTACAAGTATTAATGAAGAACATGACATGAAAAATGCGCGTTAATGGAAATAATAATAACATAGTATCCGTGGAACAATGTAGTTGCTAAAATTGAAGAATTTTATTCAATTTGGACCATATTGGACAAATAAATTGTCATACAAATGATGTAGTAATGATAATTTTTTATTCAAAAATTAATTAGAGTTACGGTCATTTCTTTTAAGTTAAGAGGATCCAAGCAATGTCAAAGTTTATCAAAACAATAGTAGCTTAGTAAGTAAGACTTCGTTTGGATGCATAGAAGTTAAAAAAAAAATAAGGGCTAATTATATAGACACCCCTTTTAACTATGACTCAATATCACTTTTTGTCTTTCAACTATAAAAGTTGATATTTTGACTCTCTTAACTATAAAATTATATCATTTTAACCCTGTCATTACATTGCTGTTTGAGAAAATAAAAGAAAACATTCATGCGATTGGAAAAAAAAAAAGTGTAAAATGCCCTTACACTAAGATGAATAATTTTTTGAACAAAGTTAAATTGATGTTTGGTCAAATTTGTTCTAGAAAATGTTTATATCCCATATACATGCAAGACATTTTCTAGCAAAATGTTGAACAATCTTGTCCAAAAAATTGTTTATCTTAGTGTAAGGGAATTTTGGTCTTTTCCCCAGTCGCATGATTGTTTTCTCTATTACTTTCTCAACCGGTAACATAATGGAATGGGTGAAATGATAAAATTTCATAGTTGGAGGGATTAGAATGTTCCTTCTTTTAGTTAAAGGAAATAAAATAATACTGAGTCATAGTTAAGAAGTATCTACTTAATTAACCCAAAATATGAGATTGAAGAATTCAAAAACACATAAAAAGCTGCATCCAACTTAAGAATAATTTATTAAAGATTTAGATTTTTAGTTACTTTGTGGAGAAATTACTAACGAAAAAGAGTGAAGGTATGGCCATAGAGGCCAAGTAATAAATGGCCATTCAATGACACAATCCTTTTTCTGTGTGAGAAAGCAAACGATCCCGCCCCCAACATTCAAAATGATATATGATTTCTATGTAATGTAAATGTAGGTGCGTGTGTATTTATATATTCTTTTCGGCACAATGATCTCAAGTTGGCCATTAGAAAGCACTCAAGGAGGAGCGACAGGAGAAGAACAAGAATCCAAGTCTTGCTCTTCCCCCACAATAGGGTCAAAAAAGAGAAACCCACCACACGGCATTTACACTCAGAATTCCACTAACAATGAGAAAACATATAATTTAATAAACCACTTAAAATAATCGAGACTAACATGCACAAACAAAATAACGATAAAATATGGTGGTATCAGAGCTGTAGTCAAAACAAGCCCATTCTCTCTCTCTCTCTCTCTCTCTCTCTCTCCCCTCCACCGTTCATAAAGTAAGCCAACACAAAAAGCCAACGCACAAAATACTCAAACATTCTTTCTTGCATTAAGGCAATTGCAGACAAAGAAGGTGAATTTTTTCTCACCGGACATCATTTTGCTTTTGGATCTTAACCTTTTTCGTCTTCTGAGTTCATGGATACTGCTCAATGGCAACAGGTAAGTAATTTAGCTCCAACTTTGTTTTCTTATTATTAATCTGTACAATTGTGAGCCTCTCTCTCTCTCTCTCTTCAGGGTTTCGGCTAATAAGACCAATTCAGAACAAGTTCTTCTAGTTTTGAGAGATTGTGGTTAGATTTCTGTTTGTTTTGTTCCTTTTTGGCACTCTTGTAGTAAAATTGAATTTCATTGTTTGCCTTTTTATGAGATGATGTTCACGGTTAGTGCAAGTTGCACCACATAAGATTTTTGTCTCTTTTTCTTTTTCTTTGTTGTTTGTTGCCAAATTTAAGTTTCAATTTGTTCTTGAAGGATGAAAGGATAGCACTTTTTTTATTTCTTTTTCTCATGTGATAACTGATAAAGGTATGGAAAAAGGTGTTGATCGTTATTGTTAACTTTTTATTCTTTAGCCATTTCAATAAATCCTCAAAGTGAAAGCTATCTTGTTTGTTTTTGTCTGCTAGTTTCCCATGATCAATTCATTTATCTTTGCTAGAATTCTATATGATAATCTTTTGCTCTAATGACCTCTCTCTCTCTCTCTCTCTCTCTCTCTCTCTCTCTCTGTGTGGATGTTTCAGGAGGCTGGGCTGGTTAAACCAATGGAAGAGACAGCGCCCACGGCATGCTCTAAGCCTATGTTGTTAGAGAGGAAGGCAAGGCCACAGAAGGATCAAGCTTTGAATTGTCCCAGGTGTAATTCAACCCACACCAAGTTTTGTTACTACAACAACTACAGTCTCACTCAACCAAGATATTTCTGCAAAACTTGTAGAAGGTATTGGACTGAAGGTGGATCTCTCAGAAATGTTCCTGTTGGAGGAGGTTCAAGGAAAAACAGGAGATCTACTCCATCATCATCCCATAAACTTCCTGATCTGAACCCACGAAGCCTTTCACACTTGTCTTCTCAAAACCCTAAGCCCCATGAAGGCCAAGATCTTAACCTAGCTTTCCCTGCTATGCAAGACTACCTTGGTATCTCTCAATTTGTAGAGTTGCCTAAGATTCACAACAACAACAGCAGTCACCACAATCCCTCTTCTTCTGCGCCTTCGTCTACTTCATCATCTCTTTCTGCCCTAGAGCTACTTAGGACTGGAATTAGTTCTGGGGGATTAAATTCTTTTATCCCAACGCCGATGCCAGATTCCAATACACTATACACTACTTCCGGGTTCCCTTTGCAAGAATTGAAACCAAACTTCAGTTTTCCAGTTGATGGGCTTGGAATTAGGTATGGGAATCTTCATGAGGTTCAAGGGAATGGTCGAAGGTTAATGTTTCCTTTTGGAGGTATAAAACAGCTTTCAAGCACAAGTGAAGTTGATCAAAATAAGGGACAAGGGAATTCAACTGGATATTGGAATGGAATGTTTGGTGGGGGATCATGGTAAAGACAGGATGACTAGCTAGGAAAGCAAGGAGTTGCCTTTTTCTCTTTTTCTTTCCCTCTTTTCACATGGTTGGTTCCTTGTTTGGAGTTGTCCAGGACTAACTTATAGGATGGATATGGTTTCTTTGTCCTTCACTTTACTCTTGGTTGTTGTGAACATTTGAAGCTTCATTTGATTGGTTAGCTTCTTAGGGTTTTGCTGCTGATGATGATTAAAATTTTGAATGTTTAGTTAAATCCTCATCATGTGCAGGTATTAAAGTCATAAGTCCAGTCTTCTTATATGATCATCATTTTCAAATGGGTTTCCTTTATTACCAGTTTATTTAAAGAAAGGTAATCAAAGCTAGGATTTCACTGGGCGACAGTGCCACCTTAGCTTGCAGCATGACAATATTTCTTTTACCATAAGCTACCATAAGGGTTGAAAATTGAGATAAGAAATTAAATTTGAATATATTTGCATAGCTAGCTTAGTCACTTTACAAATCTAGGGAATAAATAGGTTGGTTGATTCTCATCTACTATTATGATTGTTGTTGTTGTTATAATTGGCATCGGAGCTTGAATACCCTTTTATCATTAGAAACTGAGATTCTTGGAGACCTATAGGAGGAGAGCACCATGCATATGATATCATGTTTTAAATCTTTGCACAATTGCATCAGTTTGAATAGAAGTACAGCCACTAATGGAATTTGTGCAGTTGCACCACTCAATAAACATTCTTCCCATTGGAGTCTAACTGAGAAACAACAATATATACCAAGTCACAAAGCAAATTATGCATTAAAAAAGAAGACCTAGTTTACCTGCCTCAACCAAAAGCTCACCTAATCATTTTCTATATCCACTCAGTCTGGAGGAACCTAATTCACTTCTCCATTTGTCTCCATAACTAATCATTTACTTGCATGCTATCCCACCTCTTAATATTCAAAGACAAAAAAATAAAGTCTGACAAACCCACCACTCTCTGGGCTTGCAGAGGGACCCTCCGAACATTCCTTTGGGTAGGCGTGCTAAGAAATAATCTCCTCCAATTTTTCAATTCTTTTAGATTAATGTAGACTACTCTCAAGTTGCTATATATATATATATATATATATGTATAGTATCTCTTTTTGGGTTTATAACTAGATGTGTAATATAGTCGAAAACGGAGGCTCCCCTCCCTATCTTGGAATTCTCTTTGTTCCGAATTCTAAGCCTCTCCGTGCATTTAATTAACACTTCATTTGGTTGTCAAGAAAAGTGAGAAGGAAAAACAAAAATGAAAAAAGAAAAGTAAACTATTTTTTTTTTTTGGGAAAAGCCAAACTAGAGAGGAAGAGACTAATAATTGAATCATAATGTGTCCGGAAAGTGACTATAAATTAATCAAGTTATAAACATTTCAATTAAAATGATATGACTATGACATTTTTCAGAATACAATTAACAGATAAATATATATGGTCCTTCGTTTTGAAGTGGTACACATCTACTTCGTCATGTCATTCTATATATGTATTTATTGTTTACATATATATCACTTCTAATGAATAAAATTCACTCCTGGAATATGCTGATTATGGCCTTTGATGATGATACGGGGCTTATACAGACAAGACTATAGTTCTTCAGCATAGGCGGTGTAGCTAAAGAGAAGGTGCTTATATAGTCATAATTGATAAGTAAAATAAAATTGCCTTCAAAGCTTCATGTAAGGCTCCAACTGCAGTTGTATAATGTGGACTAGCACAATAAAGCATTGACATGCAATTCATCCAAAGCGTGACAAACCCTTTCCAGATTTTCCCCTACCTTGTATCTTCAATGAATTAGTGGTATCATCATAAACTGGATAGTTTATTCAGATGGTCATACAGACTCCAACAATAGCCAACAAAAAAAAAAAATTAATAAAGGAAACAAAAAGAAAGAGAGTTTTAAATAGCTACGCCACACATGCATCAAAATTGGATAAATTATTACTAGGAGAGACATTTCAAAAAAATAAAAAAATAAAACAATGTCATTTTCGAGCCGTGGAAGTACTAAAACCCTCAAACGGAACTCGAAAATTCGTTAAACTTGACACGTGATAAGGTCTAAGTACAGGTGACAGGTGGGAGCAAACGGCACTGCTTTTGCATTCCCGGTTCGAGAGTTGTAGCCTTTTTTTTTTTTTTTTTTTTTACTTTTTTTAGTTAACTTCTCAAAACTAGACGTTTTGGAGCCTTTGGGATACTAAAGACTCCAAACGGATTAGGAAGTTCGTCAAACTTGATACATGACACAAACTAGAAGCTGATGACGTGTGGAAGCGAATGACACTGCCTTCAATCTCCAGGTTCAAGAGTTGTAGCATGTTTTCACTTTTCTAGTTAATTTTTCCAAAACTAGACGTTTTTGAGCGGTTGGGATACTAAACTCCCAAACGGACTCAGAAGTCCATCAAAGTCAAACTTGATACTTGACACAGTCTAAGCACGGGTGACGTTTGGAAGTTAACGGCGCTCGCTGCCTTCAGACTCCCTATTCAAGAGTTATATCGTTTTTTCACTTTTGTAATTATACTTGTATTACATTTTCTTCACTTGTATTATATTTCATCATTTTTTTAAAAAATTTGTATTTATGATCGTAGGATGGAATAAAAAGTATGTTTGCTTAGTGTTGATATTTTGAAACTCTAGTTGGCCGAGAAAGTCTTATTAATATGCACCCATTGTCAGAAGTAAATGAAGAACTAAATTTGTATAAAGTGTTTATTGAAAATGTCAGAGAACCTATTGGCATTTTTCTGATGTAAGTAATTATAACTTTGTTTTACTGATTCTTGTAATTACATGCATATATATTACCTTTCTTATGATTAATTATTATTTTTTACACTTTTTACGTTATTCACAAAGAGTAGATGAGGAGTTTTGGACATTTTTCTGTGATAGGCTCTGTGTATTTACTCTCGTTGTATGTATTATGTAGAAGGAGTTTTGAGATGGGCTATGTTTCTTTTGTTTTGGTTGTATGGATTTGTTTGGGTGCTCCGTGTATTTTATTTGGTGGTACTGATTTGTTAAGGAGAATATACTGTATTTGTTTTTAAATATATCTATATAAATTTTTGTTGAGGATATTTAATTTTTTACTTATTTACATTTGAATTAATTTCCAATCTGGATTATTAATATTTGCATTGAATATAAATATTTTTATGTGGAACGAGGTGATGAATTACAATTATAAATGATAATAAAATTTATTTTTAAAAAAATAATAAGTTTCTGCGATCACCCAATTCCGCCGCCAAAGGGTACTTTTAGTGATGACTTTGTGTCGTCTCTATGTAGTAGCTATATGTCGGATTATTTGCTGCCAATTTAAAGGACCCTCCAGCGACGAGATATTAACTGTCGCTAAAGGGAACTTGAAATGGACGGTCTTACATATATTTGCCCTTCGCGCGACCCTAGCATCTGCGACGCCATATCTTTAGCGACGGAACGAACTCTTAGCCATGGTTACAGTCGTCGCAAAAGGTCTTTTTTTTTTTTTTTGGTAAAACTTTATACCGAGGGGAAAAAGAAGACAACAGATATTCTTCAACATGCATGGTTGAAAATCACAGCTACTTGCATCATTGGCAACAAGGAATCCCTCTAAACCTCTCCCTATATTGGTAATGAAACACAATGCATGATTAACTCGGACGCTCCACAGTTCAATCCAATCCACTTCTCCTTGCATCTTGTTATCTTTATCCAATTTTGAACACTTCTTTAATTATCAGAAGGAGCTTTTTTAATTTTTTTTTTTTTTTTGTTTCTAAACTTATATTGTACCTGTAACCCCTAGGATCAGCAGTGGTAACCTTTAGAGCTTGTTCTGATATATCTCGATTTTTTCTTCTTCTGCAGTTAACACATCCATCTATGTTTCATTTTGGGGATGAAAAGGTTATTCAAGAAAGAATTGATCTCTGATTTCTGTAGTTTTTTTTTAATCAAAAAAACAAGTTGTAACCTCCAATAGCTTGAATCACATCCATGACTTGCAAGGTAGAGCGACTACCTAGGGATTGGGTCTATTCTTTCTCCCTTTCCCTCTCAACAAGGATACCGGGATCTCCACCCCAAAAAGTTAGAAAATCTTGGTCTATCTCATTGTTGACCTTTTCTCCCTCACACCTTCTGCATTAGTTCATGGAACAATAATCACATGCACCAAATAACTTAAACTGTTCCCACAAAATTGTGATGCATTAACAGCTTCAACATTATGCCTATTGGATTTTGCTACCCACAGCTGCGCCTGATGGATGGCATTCATCAGTAGGGATGTAAATTCGGCCCGAGGCTCATAGGTCGTCTGAGCCCGGCCCAAACCTGAGCACCCTATGAATGGGCTTGGGCCCCCTTCTAAAAGTTTGAGCCCAGCCCACAAGCCTAAGTCTGAGTCCAAGCTTGACCCGAGAACCCAACTATGAGCCAATTGACCCCCCCCCAATGGCTCTTTCCCTTTCAAATTCAATTTGATTTTTTTTTTAAACACCCCCACCCATACCCGTGAACCCTCTTTTTTAAATTCATTTTTCTTAAACACTTTTATTAATTTTATAAATGTAATTATATAAATAATTTACCTTATTAATTATATATAATAATAAATGTAAGTGTAAAGTTTTTTACATAAGTTCAAAGAAATTAAATATATATAAACTTATAAATAAATTTCTAATTCATAGAATCATAGTGTATAATTTGTTATAACTAAATTTATTAGTTTCAAAAAATATAATGCTACAAAAAAATTGGGCAAAAGTTTGAGGCCCGAGGCCCGGTCAAAAGCCCGAGCCCAAGCCCATCCCTAGGGTTGTGGGTTGAGCTTGGGCCTTTCCCTTCACATTTTGGCCCGGCCTGGCCAAAAAATGGTAGGAGCCCACAAAGCCCAACCTAAGTCGGGTGGGCCACGACCCGAGTTGGGCCAAACCCGGCTAAACCGGCTCGATTAACATTCCTGCCCAACTGTGGTAGCACCTAAGTCACGCAAAGCGAGCACCCAACTGTGGTAGCACCTAAGTCACACAAAACGGGCGCGGGAGCGAGTAAGTGAACGTCAATTTTTAAAATTCATAGGGTCAAGAGCGCCTCGAGAACGTTTATATTATATTATTTTTTTACTTTAATATATTTAAAATTTTCATTATTAAATGTATCACGATATTTTTATATTTTATTATATGATTTTTATTCCAAAATATTTTCCATATTTAATAAATAGTTGACTATAAACTAAACAAATGGACAATTTGGTCAATTTCAATTGGAATTAACTTTTATTTATCACATTTCAAGTCTCAAAATATTTATAAATATCATAATAATAAATATCATAATAATACACATGACAACCAACTATTGATCCAAATTAGAGTTCGAAATTTGACCATTTGTGTGACTTAGGATAGCACTACTCTATGCCCATTACATCCTTGTAGACTACCTCAACTTCTTTTAAAAAAAAAAAAAACAAATAAATTGAACCGCCGCTTCTCTAGCCATCATGTTATCGCAATCTCCAGCCATATGCAACTGAACCAAGATTGATCATAACCCCACCATATCAAACAAAATTCAGGCTCCTCCAGGTCAGTGAAGGCATTTTGATTCATATCCAGTGAAAAAATTACTTCATGATTCATTTGTAAGTGCTGGGGTCAATCTCTATCTGTCACGTCGACAAATGAACATCCATCTCAGTTGCACCTCATACAATTCCTGATGAAAACAACATTATAAGGAACCTTAACATTACACATGCCACTCCTAGTTTTACATGCACATGTTTGAGATCCCAATTCGTGATCGAGAGCTGCTACGTGCCTGCAAAATACTTCACAATATGTAGAACTAGGATGCAAAATGCACGCTATTAACACACTCCCTTTCTCATCATGAACTTTTTTCGAGGGCCGAAAGAGATTGGGCACATGGGAATTACAGAAACAATAGCATTTGTTGGATATTAGATAAAGCTGATAACAGCACTGTGATCCTCCTGATACATAAAAATACTACTGTACAAAAATAACTCACTACAATTATTCCTTCAATATCTAGGGAAAACAGCTTGTGAAAAAAGTCTGCACAAAAACATTACACATCCAAATATCCTTTCCAGTTCTGACTTCTATACAGAAATATAAAATTTTAGCAGAACAAAGGAAGGATCAGGGGGGCTTTTACAGCAGTAAAACAAAATGATTCATAACGCAGACCCAACTCACTGATCTCCATTGATTCCAAAGATCCGGACCTTGTGCATATTGGGGAACTTGGCAACAACTAGCACGAACACTGCAAGAGTGTTGAAGAAGAGCATTGGGTGTTGGTAGTCAGTTGTATGTGAGGCTATCAAGTACCTGCCAGGATAACAAACGGAAATAGGGGGTTATTGATCAGACCAAGTTTCAAGATATCTGTAATCCTATTAAATTCATGGAGTACGCTTAAAACTGACACCGCTGAGCAGGCAAGCCATGCATGAGTTTAACAGGTCGATCTAATTAAAAATGCTTTCAATTTGACTTCCAAAGAGTATATTTAGCTGGGAAACAAACTGTAATTCACCAACATTGTTAAACACTATATGAACCATCCTACTAAGAATAGTTTTCGTGCCCATTTTCATACGTAAATCCACTGAAAAGTATTTGCTGCTGTCTCTAAAAACTCAGTAATTCATCTCTAAGAATAGTTTTTCTGTCCCATTTCATATATAGACGAGTATTTTCTGCTGCCTTTAAAAACTCAGTAAATTCACAGGAAACCATCTCCATTTCCAAGATGCTATGTTAAGATTCAATATATAGGGAAAGTTTGGAGAGGGGTTGGTTGGAAAGGAAAGTAAGAAGAGGAGGGTGGAGGTTCCGATGGAGTTTTGAAAAATAAGGAAGCTAGACTGTATTCTAATTTGGCTGATGCAACAGAGGTGTTAGAATGGGTTATGAAAAAACTTAAAAGGTCTTAGCAAGTTTCTTGGTATTCCATGCGAAGGATTTGAGAATGATGCTTTGAACTTGTTAACAGTTTTGAAGCCAAAAAGAGACCAAGGACGGACGGCAATAGGCAAGCCTCCAAGGAGGTGTGGGAAAACAAAGCTAGGAGTCTAAGAAGCACGGATACGGACACGGGTACGGATACGGACACAGATATGGACACGGGACACAGCATTTTCAAAAAATGAGGACACGGATACGGCAGGGACACGGCAAAAAAAAATATTTTTATACATTTTTTGTTTGTTATGTATGTGAACATAAAATTCATAAATCACCAAAAATAAGATGAAAATAACTAAATAAGTTCACAATTATAATACAACTACTAACAAGTTAAGGATTTGAAGAATTGGATTTGGGTGTTTTATGTTTTGATATTTTAGAGTTTTGAAATTTATAAATTAGACTCTATTTAATACTTTTAACAATAACATTTTAACTCCAGCGTGTCTCAAAATGTGTCCAATAGTTGGACACGCGCGTCCCCGATGTGTCTGATAAGTATCCACTAGAAAAAATATTAATAAAAATATTAGACACACCAATTGGCGTGTCCGACACGTGTCCCGGTGTGTCCGAGAAGTATGTGTGTCCAACATGTGTCCGACACGGACACGGCACCCTAAACGGAGTGTCCGTGCTTCCTAGCTAGGAGTTATAGGAAGTTGAAGCACTTGGTTATTACCATAAATTATGATGATAGAAGTAAAGAGGCAAGAGTGAAGTGAGGTTGTGAAGGGTATGAAGTGGGTGGTCCTTGTTTCTAGTTGCAATTCTTGGTTATGCTTGTCTCTTGTTGTATGGGTCTCTATGGAGCCTCGAGATGTCTGCAGTGATTTATGCTTTTATTTTGTTTTTTAAGGGTGGTGTCACCTTGGAACCTTCTTTTATTTAATCTGCTTTACCTATTAAAAGAAAAAATGGCATTTGTCTTCATCACAAAGAAGTAAATAATATCCATGTGTGTGTGTGTGTGGCAGCACAGTACCATCATCAGAAAGTCAATGTATGTATCTTCTGGTGATTTAACTAGCAGGCTATGTATCATTTATGTCACAATTTATCTGCCCCTTAGAATATGATGTTAAGGTATAAATGAAGCAAGAGAGCAAATGATAAATGCACTTAATCTTAAACTTAACCGAAAGGCCAACAAACTAACCATTACCAGTGCAAGCACATGTAGATACACACTCTGAAGTCAATAATAAGAGAAACTGAACCAAAGCAGACTGAGCCAGGCCTAGCTCACAAGCTTGCCAAGGGAGACCGAGGGCCAAGCTCAAACACAATCATCCAAAGCTCAGCCATCCATGTCCAAGTACCTCTATAATTTAGCCAAGTTGAACCCAAACAACCTAAAACTCAACTCTGCTTAGCTCAACAAAAATAAATTGCCCTGTCCTTTCCATTTGCAGCCCCAAGCGACAACACGTGATCATTGTGCTTGAGATTCAATTATGAGACTGATATGTCAAAGACTTGAGTTGACCCAAAGTACCCAATCTAATTGTTGATCAGGTTGTCACTTTCGATACTACCAAAAATTTCCAAAACACCAACTGTTATGAGATCATGGAGTTCAGACAAAACCCACATGTTTCCCATTAATTATGTTGAATTAGAGGTCAATTACAGTGCCAAACGTAACCGTTTGAGTGTTCACACAACTCCATCTAGGTACTTGATTATTAATTTCACATCATTCAGGTTCCACTACGATATTTGGTATCTGGCATCATTAACTCCACAAATACAATCTCGAAGTGCAAATCAAGCTCAAAAACAAAGAACAAGTAGAAATACTTGCACCAATACATTACTTCCTTTCGTTTGACTTCAAAATGGATGCTACAATTGCTACTTTGAGTATGGGAGCAAAATCGCTAACAAACCTTCTGCAACTCTGATATCCTTACATATCCTTCGGTAGTTTGGGAGAGAAGGGAGGAGGGAAAAATTTGTTAACTCTAGCTAAATTACTAACATAGGTAGTAGAAACCAAGCATTCATCAGAAAAACAAACAAATAAATAAATAATTAGCATAAACAAAGCAAATACATGAACAGTCACCCAATGTCATACCTACTAACTCCCCGATGACTAATAGAATAATGTGACTCAGTCACTCAGGTATACAGTTGCAAATTTAGAAATTTAGAAACCAAAGGTAGCAAAAATATAACAATTAGAAAACATTACTCAACATGTACAAAACATAGACAACTGAGAAGCATGCTAGGATACAACTATATAAATTAAAAGCAAGTTAATAATAATGTACCGCAATGAAGAAGGCTTCCAATAAGACACAGCTAAATATACACATCCAAACTACTAAAAGGCTGATACAATAAAAATGAACTTACAGCACCACAGGTACAACGGTTAGGAACTTTCTGTTGCGGGTGAGCTGCTTTCCACTGTCAACCTGCTCCCACCAAGTCAGCCTGTTATAGATCCCCTGATCATCAGCAAACGGGGTTCCTTTCTTCCAGTGGAAAAAGTGATAAGTGACCTAATTAGAGAAGCAAACCATTATTCGATGATCTTTGCTTATATGTATGCATATATATATTAGACTAGCTGACAATATTTGTCCTCTACTTTGTCAATTTATATTTTCTGCAGTAGCTTGATTTGCTTAACAACCATTAATAGAAGAAGTCATGCATGGTCTTTGAAAATGTAGCTACCTAACAAACAATTAATTTTAGGGACAGCCGCATAATGATTTCAGGATAATAACCAATGGTAGAAGAGTTTAGAAGGTTCAACTAGGGTTTAGTAGGGCTGTTTAAATAATTTCATACAAGCAGCACAAAATCGCTAATCATGTAGAAACTATGAGAGAGAGAGAGAGAGAGAGAGAAGCAATCATGCCATTTAACTTTTTTTTTTAAAATGAACTCAAGAACACCCTTACGACAAGTAATCCTACCACTTAAAATCAACTAAAATCCCAACTATCAAACCCAAGTAATATGAACCCGAAAGGACGAATAACCATAATACAAAGGAAGTTGACAAGAATAGTGCTATGGTATCATGAAAAAAACACAGCTACCATAGTATAAATAATACAAAGAAAAGTGTTTAGCACAATAACCCAACCATAACTTAAATCTTCCCTTACATAGGTATTATAGCAAGATAAAGTGTAACAATTTAAGACTTGTAACAAACCGCTAAAAGTAGTCAAAGCACCACAGGCATTTTTCCTAGACCAGAAACATACTCGACTCCTGGGGCTCTGGCTCACAGCAAACTTTTTAGGTTTACAGTAGGAATAACTGTTCCCTAAACAAGATCTGGCCACCACATAAGTTATGTGGATTGTTACTAGAATGGACATATAATAACTACTATGCTCCATTCCAGCCATAATAACATAAATATGTCATGTTTCTATTACATATTTTAGCACATCAAGGCATTACTATTGCAAATAATACATTATATTATGTGTCTAATCATTATAAAAATGTATGAGATTTTAAAGCTTCTCACCTTTACGAGATTGATAACATTCATTATATCACAACTTTGTTTATTTCATTTTTAGGTCCACTGGTGATGGCTACAAAATAGGTGTACCCCTCCACTACATAATCCCCACACCTTGGACAATGGAGGGACTCAAACCGAGGCCTTTGGTACCACTACCAAGAGGCTTTACCAGCTAAGTTAGCTAACAACACCATATGTATAACACAATTACCTTAAATAATCTAACACCACTCACTTATAATTGCATGCTAGAAAGACCAACATATATAACCACTTCATAAATAAAATACACGATGATATAACAAAATTCACATCACAAAATAACAAAAATATCACTTTTTGGCTTGACTTGACAACCTCAACCAGCCCAGATTTACTTGATTTTCATCACATTAGGGTTTTGCACATATTTCATGGACTTGAACAGGTTTTTGGTGGATGTAGGTCCACAACAAAATGCCAAACCACTCTGACCCCCAAATCCTAGTACTAGACTTCTCAATGAAGTTAACTATCACATGTACCACTTTTGCCATAGGTATCGTATGTATGAGAACACGTGTATTGGCATACTTCAGATTATCACTATTCACTATAAATAATATCTATCTATCAAATCTATATTTATATGTTATGCTTATAAAATTTAATGCTCTTAAAGATATGACATTACCTGCACTTATAAAAAAAAGACAAATACGTACATATATATATATATGACATTACTTCCAACAAGGATTACTCATCACCAATGTAGCATATAAACATACATCAAGGAAGCTAACCTATCATGACAAAGTCAACAACATAATCATACCATCTAGTACATAATAAGGACATTATCCAGTGTTGGTCCTTGTTAATTGAGAGTGTTGTGAGAGGTAAGAACAGGAGACAGACCTAACATTTGGCATTATTTGCAAAAATTGGCAGCTCTTAGACTCGAACCAGCATTCTCACACTTGGCAGCTCAAGCTTTTATAATTGCTTTCAGACCTAAGCCTTTACCGAGTTTTTTATCTAGTACATATCCGTCATAATACTGTATAAGAAACAAACCATTTTCACATTACATGCATAAGCACTCTCCCTCTCTCTGTCTTCCAATACAATAAAGATCAAAGCCGAACTCAAGGTTCAAAGAATTTTTTGTTTGTATAAATACACACATGTGCACACACCCACACAGAGACATATCTTTCTACATACATACACAAACATAACTCAAAACCAATGCCCAATTTATAGAAATATATGGATACATATCTGTGGGTGCTTATATTTATGTTATATATACAGAACCCAAGAGGGTTAAGGGGCCTGTAGATGAGGACATAAAAAATCAAGTTGAACCTAGTGGTAATCTTCACCCCAAATCACAATCAAATTAACTATAGCCAAACTGTGACATTCATGCATTCATTATAAGCATTTAATTTAATTAAGCACGGATTAGCCTAATCAAGGTGCTTAATTAGCATGATTTAATGTTTATAATTTTCTTGCATTTTCACTTGTAATTAAACTCCATTAATTAACTTAAATGAAGATTAATTAGTGTTAATTAAGTAATTAAGTTCACCTACTTATTCATAGAAGTGCTTATTAGTGTGTCTTGTGAGGGTGACACCTCAGTGTGTGCTTCACCAACAAGGTACGTGCATGTGTGTGTGCCATGTGTTGCATTAGATACAAAAATTTATCTATTTGTTTTGATTTGAATAAGAGATAGAAGAGAGAGAAAAGATGAGCTTGTTAGAGATTAAGAAGTTTGTTAGAAATCTAATTGCTTTGAGAGAAAGTGAAAGAAAAAGAAAGAGAAAAGGGAAGAAAAGAAGAAAAGGTAGAGAAAGTGACTTGTGTAATCCTTACCCTTGGTAAGAAACGACACTTATGTCTTATTTTTTTCATTTATGTGTTAGAAATCTTCTTTAAACAATTCCATGTTAGTGATTTATGCATTAAATCCTATATTAGGAGCAAAAAACGAATTTGAAATAATATAGGCTTGAAATTCGCATGCTGCAGTCAGCGCTCTCGCACTTTGAGAAAACAGTCATAACTCTTTCTAGGAAGCTCCAAAACTTGTTTTGCTTGATTCTTTAGAAACTAGACTTGTATATCTTTCTGTTGATACAAGGATTGTAACCTAGATGATCGTAGATTGATTCAGATTTCAATTTAAAGTTACCTTAAAAATGTTGTCTGCAACTTTCATTTTTATATTATTTGGCTCATATTCAAGTGGGTGTATCTCCTTCACCCGAAGTCCATTTTAGACCTATAACTTATCAATTTAAAGCTCTCTAAGTCTATTGTCTAATGACACTATTTTCAATAACAGATTCTTGTTACTCTAAGAAATATATGAAAAAGAGTACACATGTGTTAAGGTGTTCACTGTCGGGGAACCTACATTTTGAGTTTATTTATCACTTTACGTGAAACCTTAACTATTTTTGAACATGTTAATGAGATTAGGAGTTCTTTAACTTGGAATGAGTAAGTTTTGCATACACGTGCATTCCATGTGCATTGATGATAATGCTTATGTGTGGGAAATGGACTTTGCATCTTAATGCATGTACATGAGAATGTGAATCAATTATTCATTACATCATGTGTTTTGACTTGTGTTAGGTCAAGAGAGTCCTTTGCCCACTTCAGCTCCGTCTAAGTATTAGCGAGAACTAGAGTTAGGCGACAATTGGTGTAAAGTGAGTATATGGAATTATATGAACTGAAAATTTAACTATGCTATGAATATGAATCTTATGTTTCTTTATTGAAATGAAATAGTTTTATTTATGAAAGTAGTTTTGTGAAATATTGTAGTTATTGGATCAAGTATGTTTTCTTAAATGTAATGATGGATTCATGCCATTATAGCCTTGTTGTTTGGCTTCCGGGCTTCATAGAAAAGTGTGTTTGCCTTGCTTCCGAGCTTAATATGGGAGTGTATGCCTCGCTTCCAAGCTTAGTGGGGGAGGATCTCTACCATTAGGAAAATAATGAATGGCCCGACTCTGCCAACATAAATAATTAAGCCGACAATTAGGGTAACAGTACTGTCATAATTTTGATTGAAGGTTATCAACCCTTAGCTATATGGAATGAGTTTGTTGAACCCAAAATGGATGTTGATTACAGTTTGATTTCAAGGCAATTATATTTCATTGATAGATCAAATTATATCCTTATTATGGATGATTTCTACTGACATGCTCTTCGTGAAAGTTGTTTGAATTTAATCTTGATTCATAATTGTTTTACTTGTTTGCTATTTATTTGGTTTCAATATACTCACTAAGCGTGTGATTAGCTTACCCATTCTATGGGAACACATGTCAGGTGTGGGGCAGTAGAAGTGGTCTACTGAGCAACTGGAGTCTTAGAGAGGTGGAGTTTTGTGAGTACTGCTTAATGTATATTTTGTCATCTTGTAATGAGATGTTTGGTACATTATTGTACATATGTTGTGGGTGTGGGTTGGGGGGTTTCAAGGTGTGATACCTTGATGTTTTGTAACTGAGATTAGTGATATCTTGACGAGTGTATCACAATATTTTAATATCTAGCAATGTTTTGTCTTTTTATTTTATCTTTAATCAAATTATTTGTTTTAGTTGTCTGAGGGAGTTAGCAGGTTTTTGCCACATACCATTTTAGGGGCGGTATTATTTAACCACCCGGGATGGGGCGTGACACAAACTAATCATTCTCAGTGGAAAAGAGTCTCCGTGACTTCAAGCGGCTAGCGTTCACAAATTGTAACAATTAATATTTGTTTGGTTTATTTAATGATATCATACAACAGGGCTTCAAGTCTTATCTTACTGCAAAATAAACCACAACCATGTTGCTGAACCAAATCGAAACCAGTATGGTCCAGAATTGGTCAAAACAGGATGGAGGATAACCCAGAGAGTTAACCAGAAAAGAATTTAGGCTGCCTGTTACCTTTTCTTCCGGAAAGAGCACATTTTAGGCCATACCGGCCAGTACAAAGTGGTTTTGATAACTATGCTTCTCAAGGACATAAATGACGGTCAATATCTCCAATTTTTCCTCCATACACTTAACATGCATAACTCCCTACGTAAGTGAGAGAGCTCAGAGCTCTCATTTTTAATCATTCATGTAATAAAAGAACAAGCTAAAAGCAGATGGCAAAACTATTACAAATGCACAGATGTGCTACTCTTTCTTTTTCTGACAAATGTGTTGAGCCGAGTCCAACAGCAGGCTTGTCTACTGCATGTGTTGTGTTTGGCATAAGCAATTCATGCATTTCAAGTTTCTATACAACGTAGGATGCTCACCCTTTCGTAAGATAGAAAGGTACAGTCAACCCTTCATCGCTAATAACCACGGGGAACGTACAGTTCACTAAACCGTAGAAATTTTAGTATCCTCTCTTTATATTTTAAGACTCAACTCAACAAGGCCTTTGTGCTGGTTACTTGGGGTTGGCTACATGGATCCATTTCCTCCAAGTAGTTTATTAGAAGTCCTATCCTCAAGTAAGTCTAAGGCAATCATGTCCCTTCGTATCACTTCCGCCCATGTTCTCCTTAGACTTCTATTTCTTCTACCACCTCAATATGCATCAAATCACTCCTCTTTATACGCACAGTAGATGGTTTACAACATCCCTCAGATGCATTTACTTCTAACTCATTCTTTTACCGCAATACCTCTCATCCATCTCAATATTCTCATGTCAGCTACACTCATTTTTTGAACACATTTCTTAACCGCCCAACATTTTAAACTGTACATCATAGGCATTATAGCAATCCCATTAAACTTTCTCTTCAACCTAATCGCAGTTCTACATCACACAACCCTCTTAATGCACTCCTCCATTTCATCTATTCAGCTCTAGTTAGGATCTCTCCACAATTACTTTACAATCTTTGCATGTTCCTTTATCAACCCTCTTAGTAAGAACAAAATCTATTTGGCTACATTTGTTCCATTTTTAATGTTATTAAGTATTCACCCCTTTGTTTAGAGCATGTCTTTGCATTTTGAGACAACAAAAAAATAAAAATTTCTGGTAGACCCAAGACCCTTAAAAAAAAATAATGAACAAACAAACAAAGATCCTATGTCCTTCTTTCCAATCATATTTCTAGCAGTACATCAAAAAAATTAAATATAGCATCCTCAAAAACAATAGTATATAATTTCCCATGCATTCCTTTACCATTCAAAATTTTCAATGCAAACATGAAAATAATAGGTTAGAATTTTCTTCAATCAAATTACTAAAAAGCAATAATACACTTAGAAGTAACCAATGTATCTTTACTAAAGCATACTTATTTCCATTTTAACAATCACCCTAAGACCTTCTGAGAAAGTTAATACATGATTCATCATATTATGATTCATTATCGACAGTGAAACCATGAAACATCCTCCCAAGTTCAGAAATGAATGCATTGGATGAAAGTTCAATAGTAGCATTTAACCAGAGCAGACACAAGAGAAAATGAACTGAGGATATCATGATAACTGCAACAAAAGAACAACTGGCTGAGTGACCTCACTAGCAGGAAGAAGCAATATGTTCATATCCACACCAGTCATCCGCATGACATAGGCAAATCAGTAAAAGCAAATTGTCTGAAGTAAAAGGAACCTTGCCAGAACAATAAATCACGCTTGATAAAGTGTGAGGAAGAAAATGTGTTGTCCATTTACTCCAAATGGCCATCACCGAAAAGCATTGCTAAGTTTAGAGTTCATTCAATTAGTCTATGAGTATGAGCTTCCAACCCACATCATGTACCGAAAAAACAGGAATCAAATGGTATCAGAGTCATAAAAAAAAATTCCTGCTCAACAACCATATTTTTTTGTATGGTGCATCGAACAAATCTCAGTGGTCACCATACTGTACAGATCAGAGAACATGAAATTCTATACTCTACAAGTGCTCCACATAAATAGATGGAAACTGCATCAACCAAAACTTACAAACTAGACAACAAATCTTTAAAAACCAGTGGATACCGTAAAGAAACCCCTCATACAATCCTAATCCAGCAGTAATCAACGACATAGATAAGGTACAACCACAAAGCCACTGAATTCTAAGAAAAATAACAATCGAATCAAACACACCAATTCAACAACACATACAAACAGGATTAATTTCATCAACCCCTAAAACCCAGAACAGAGAAACCTCGAAATTAATCAAAGACAAGCATGAAATTCTGAGAGAGGGTTGAAGGGGCTTACGACGAAATGGGAGAGATTGACGATCGTCCAGGCCATGCCGGGAGTGCAGCCGAAGATGGAGAGTACAAGGAGCCAAGAGAAGAAGAGGATCAAGATGTAGGTAGTCCAAACCCCTGGGTACGTGAACCACTCCGTGTTCCGGTTTAGATCCGTCGGCGGCACCGCCTTCACGTACAAATTCGCCATTTTGAATCCCCAAATGCCCCCAACACTTTCTTGTTTCTTTCTTTGATCTTTCTTCGTCAGACCCTTTTTTGAGTTTGATTTGATGGCGCAGATGATTGGATTGCTTGGTTTGGGTTAACGGCTTAGATTTGAAGGAGAAGGAAAGCTGATCAATTCAACAAAGTCTCAGAAGTCACACCAACCTACATCATCATTTGATCTTTAAGATTTTTATTTTTATTTTGTGGGTTTCTAATTTTAGTTTTTTTGTTTCATATGGACAATTATTTTAAGTTAATATTTAATTTTTCCTACCTTTTTATAGACCTTATTGTTTACGATATTTTGTTTCTTATTAAAAATTAAAACTAATAACTAATAAAAATTTAGATGTCAAATTCAAAATTTTATAATAAAATAGTACATCTTAAAATAAATGGATGTAGAATAATTTGAATATTTTTTTAGAGAGTGATGCTACTATGCTTTTATTATTTTTTAACTAATATAGGTACCCAATAGTAACATTGTTTTTTAGATTAAAAATAAAAATGTAGAATTTTGTATGCAGTGATGAAAGTATTATCACTAATCAAAGTAAAAAAGGATGTGCTTCTTATTATGTATGAAGGCAAAAATGAGTTTCAAGGTGTAGATGGTTTGAATTGGAGACCGGAGAGGTAGGAAATAGCAGAAGACTAGCAACGAATTGGAGACTAAAGAGGTATGAATTAACAAAAGAGTAGCAGAGAAGGTAGAGGCCATTGAAGGTAAGGATAGTGTGAACAATGAGTGAAAAAAAATAGCAGTGGAACTTCAAAAAATGAATTCGGCAGAGTTTCTCAATTCAATCTAATTTCCATTTCTTAGGGTAGCATTGTGATATTTAAAGGAGTCTACGATGCACGTATGAGTAACAACGATAGCAGAGTTACGTGTTCAAGATTCTCTCTACCAAGTTAGGTAAGAGCTTCACTGCACCTTGAGTAGCTTGGGCCCATCAAAATCTTCAACGATCCACATGATACGTCCGTTCTAGCTATGGCGAACTTCTCAGATCCTGTCATTCGACTTGGGTCTTGGCCCCTTGGCTCGTAGTGATTTTCATCAAGTTGGAAACCTTTGCAAGGCCCTTTATTAATATTGCTTATGGGTCAAGAGGCAAGGCTTTACTCTGCCTGCACAAGGTGAACTGGGTGTAGCTTTAAGCTCAACCCCAAATTGATGAACTTCAAACCAAAAAATTGACCACTAAGTTGCGGCTAGTTCCAAGCTCATTCAATGCTTTTGGGTCAAATGAGATACTTGGTATTTGTTAAGCCTGGCGACAGTCCTCCCAACAACTGAGGCTAATATGGCAGATTAGCTGCAATGCGTGGGGATCGGGTGGGTCATTTCAGTGTTCTTTGGGGTGGTGCTATAAGCTTCTTCTCTTCTAGGTTATATCTATGTTAGGTATTGGAATATATCCCAAGTAACCAGAAACTAATTTGAGAAATGGGGACTCAGCTTTTGATCTGTAAAACCACTTAATACGAGAGCTAGAGTTTGTTTGGAAAGTTACCTCTCCCATCACTGAAAACATGGGCAGTGAATAGTGATAGCCCTATTCGCCGAAGATCGATGTTCTTGCTGGCTCCACTATATATCGTTCAAAACCTCATTAAAGAAATTAAGAAAGACGTTTTTAGGACACTGCATACGTACGTAAATAATCCATTGTTGCAATTTACAGAGCTCAATTTCACATTTGAACTATTTCTGGCTGCCAGCCCACCAGGTAGGTAAGCTAAGAAACATGAATGGGGACTTTTTTTTTTTTTTTTTTTTCCTGTGATGCCATGCATGACTGGAGTGGTTTTGATTCCATGACTAGGCTTGATGCTGAGGGGCATAACAGATATTATTCGTAGGCGGGCTATTTTTGATCGGCTCACCCGATCTCCGGATTTAGCCCTTTTAAAAATGGAGAACAAATCGGTTCGATTTTCACTTCCAAAGTCTCTTTCTCCCACTTATCATCAATTAGCAAGATATTTCTAATGTGCACGCAAAATACTAATGTACTAACTTTGATGTACCAAAGCATCATCATCTACTCAAAGTTTTTAAAAGTCATTACTTTCCTTGGTGATGTACACATGTGTGGCCATGTTAATTATAGTATTAACCCTGCAATTAGGACACTTTTGCACACGCACGTCTCACAGAGAGAGAGAGAGAGAGAGAGAGAGTCTCTCACTACTGTTGGAATAATAAGTATTTTAGTTATTGAGCCAACTATTGTGTGATAGTTGATGTAGCTTTTCAAGTGCCTGTTGTGCATGACAAGTGCTTTTCATTCCACCTGATATCAGCACATACCACTTTACATTAGTTAAGAACCCCATAGGAGGGGAGAGTTTAGTAAAAAGCTGAGTGCAATTTCGATCGTGACCTAATTCTACTGTGATTATTGCATTATTAGGTAAATACACATCTAATTCAAGGCCTTATATGATAGGAACAAAACAATATTGATAAGCTAAAAATGTTGCAACTGAAAGAAGGCCACCAAACAAATTATCTTCAAGACAGTACTTTCAAATTAAGGATGGCTAATCCTTTAAGGCTTTCCTCTTTAGGCTTAACGCACTACAATTAAAATGCAAAATTAGGTCATCTCTCTTTCTCACCAAGAGAAGGGACCTAAATTAGGTCTCTCTCTCTCTCTCTCTCTCTCTCTCTCTCTCTCTCTCTCTCTCTCTCTCTCTCTCTCTCTGTGATACCAGAAAACATCTACTGGGATGCAAGTGGCATGATAATTGAGGGCACCAATTAATGATGTTAATTTGTTCCTTCTTTCTTTCATTTGCAACCATCAATTGCCAATGATCAAGTGTCAAAACATGGTCTGAAAATATCTAGCTAGTCGTAGCATAATTGTCAATATGAATTGTCTTAGCGAATTCAGGTAGATATATACTTGACTAGTGTGATTGCAGGAAAACATGAAAACGGAAAAGATTAATAACTAGAATGGACAAGCAAGTAACATAGTTTTAGGTACTAATTCAATTGTTTGACTTAAGTAGGACATATGTAAATGCAGACACTGAATTTTGAATCATGAATCTTTCCCGATGAGTTTAATAGTATCCGTTGCTTGTAAAAGTAACTGTATTTATCACTAGCATTGCAAGATGGAAGAATACAAAGAGTACACAGAGGCAAAGTGATAAGTGAGAGCCCTTTTAGTGCTTACGCGTAGCATGAAAATGGGAGATGCTTAGAAGACAATATACTAGTATTGAAAATGGGTCAACTTTGAATCATTATGAATTCAAGAAGCTAGCTAAAGAGTTTGTGCAAGGCTGCATATTGAATTCGTTCTTAATCTGTCATGAAACCTCGAGCCAGAAAAATACAGAGATATTTAAATTGTGGTTAAAACTACTAAGGGTCTATCTGACAAAATATTGATCCACTTGTTTGAAAGGACCATTGCACAAACTGGGATTTGTATAATTAACTAAAACAATAAAGTGATGACGTTTCGCGAAAATTGATCTTTTTTTAGGTCATGTTATCTCTCCAGTGCTCTTCTAGTGGCATTTGAAGATTTAATGGGTATTGCAAGTCTTAATCACTATTTCGTCAACCTAAATTTACCTACCAAAAAATGAAAAGTCGCCCGTACGTCCTCTGAACATACGGTTGTCAGGAAATTAAAATAGGCAAATTCAAGCAACCCAAAATTGCCATATATATACACTTGACTATCAGCTGGAATATAACATCCTAACCAGAAGAAGAAAAATAGACACTGACATTCATGACAGCTTAATTCTTCCACTATTTGACAGCTTATTTAGCTTTCTACTACTTTCAAGCTCTTCTACTTTTAAATACAAGCACCAGACAGTTTCCTGAACTTGTCATTTTTGTCAAAGATGGCTAAAGGAAAGGAATTGTCTGGGGGTTTGGAATGGAGGATGAACATGCCCGATGGGACGTTGGAGAAGTTACAGACAGAATATGGGTTGGTCCGCAGAGTCCGCATGGGATTGCAGGGTCTGATTGCAAGGTTTATTTCGAAAATATGGACGTTTCTAGAGAAGGCTTGGAATTTAGGAGTCTCTGAGCCTACGAAGGTGATCCATTGTCTCAAAGTAGGACTGGCTCTTTCTCTTGTGTCACTGTTTTACTACATGAGTCCTTTGTATGAAGGCGTTGGAAGGAATGCTATGTGGGCAGTTATGACCGTTGTTGTAGTTTTTGAATACACAGTGGGTAGGTATCCATATGAAGTCCTTGCAATATACATATATATGTATATATCCTTGAGATTGTCTAATTGCTCTTGTTATTGCAGGTGCGACGCTCTCCAAATGCATTAACAGAGCAACTGGAACTTTTCTTGCTGGATCACTGGGTATTGGTGTTCACTGGGTTGCAAGTCAATCTGGAGAAAGTTTTGAACCCATAATTCTTGGAGTTTCAGTTTTTCTTCTTGGTCAGTACATATTTCAGGATGTCTCTCTCTCGCTCTCTTTCTCTCTCTCGCTCTCTCTCTCAACGGCACTTCATCTTTCTTGCAGCTTCGGCAGCTACCTTCTCTCGGTTCATTCCAACAATCAAAGCCAGGTTCGATTATGGTGCCATGATTTTCATCCTCACCTTCAGCTTGGTGTCAGTTTCGGGCTACCGTGTCGACAAATTGTTCGAGATGGCACACACCAGAGTATTAACAATTGCTATAGGAACCTCCATCTGCATTCTTATAAGCATGCTGTTATGTCCTGTTTGGGCTGGGAACGAGCTTCACCTTCTTATCAATCGGAATATGGAAAAACTTGCAGATTCCTTGGATGGTATGCAAATGATTCCTAATCAAATAAATCCACAACCACATGCTAATGCTTATACCAAATATTTATTTGGATCTTACATGCATTGATATTCATGAGGTTTTGTTTTTGCAACTTGAAATTCAGGATACGTGGCAGAGTACTTCAACGACAATGGAGATATGATCATGGGTGCAGAAGATTCCCACGAGAAGCTGCTGCAAGGTTACAAATGTGTGCTTAATTCCAAGGCAACAGAAGAATCTATGGTATGTCGCCAATCGTCCAGAACAGGCTAGTGATTGAGCAATATAACTTTTATGTTCTGTTTCCTTGAAAAGTTCAATAACTCACATTTCCAACAGGCCAATTTTGCAATATGGGAGCCTGCACATGGGCTCTTCAACTTCCGACATCCATGGAAACAGTATCTCAAGATTGGGGCTGCAATGCGGGACTGTGCTTGCTGTGTTGAGTCTCTCAGCAGTTGCATCAATTCAGAAATTCAGGCAAGAATTTATCTTGAAATGAGTTTCAGCTATAAATCAATTATAACTAGGCCATCTTTGCTTGGACTGTTCTATGCCATTGCTCAAAACTCAAATCTGTGCACCACCACAGGTACCAGAGTTTCTAAAGAAGAACTTCAGTGATGTTTGCATGAGATTAAGCTGTAACTGTTCCAGAGTCTTGAAAGAATTGGCAGTGACAATGAAAACCATGACAAGGTTATCTGAAACAGATTTGTCAGTTGGAGAAATGAACTTCGCAGTTCAAGAGCTTCAAAATGCCTTGAAATCTCTGCCCAACCCTCTACTTTTCCCCCCACTACTGGAAAATAACACAAAAGGAGGGCCAGCCACAAAACACTCCACAGTACCTCTCATAGGGATTCTTCCACTGGCCACAGCAATATCTTTGCTGATTGAAATTGCAGCAAGAATTGAAGGAATTGTTGATGCAGTCGATGAGCTAGCAGATTTAGCTGAATTCAAGCCCATGATTGACAAGAAATCCCAACAAAGCCAGTCCAACACAGATAAAATAGACGATGAAACCATGAAGCAGAATGATAAGAAATCCCCACAAAGCCATTCCACACTTAACATAGATGATGAAACCATGAAGACTCTTCAAAATGTCTGAGTTCAGCATGACTAGTTTATGCTTATGGTTATTTTCCATCAATCCCCAGAAAACTTTTCTGCTTGTTTCACGAGAAACTGTACAGTACCCAAGCTGACTTCTAGTAAATAAGTTGAGATCATGAGGGCTAGTTGATCTCAGAGGCAAGAAGGTTGATCTGTGAACTGCTCATTGCTTGCTCTGGGCAAAATTGCATGACAACACGACGCACCAACTTAGTGTGCGTTCTGTACTGCACCGTGCAAATGCAATCTACGTAGCCAATGTGTAACATCATTGATTACGCGTGTCATGATCCTAGATAAATTATAATATCACAGATTCACCATGTAAGGCTCTCTTGCGGCTATGCACTTGGAATTCAGTCATTGGTTGGATAAAGGATCCATAAAGTGGGCACATACAATGACAAGGACCTTAGCAATGCTTAGCAACTAGATATTTAAGAAATGCAAGTGTGCCATGACCACACAAGATCTTCTTTACCTCTAAATGTTAAACTCTCAATAACTATTAAACTTCAAATTCTTATGGTGGAAATATGGGATCATGGATCAGCACTGGTGAGAATCTTATGAATTCTTCTATACAACGTGTGGTCTCCACTCTCAGTCCTCAATTCCAGAGGATTAGACTACTCGCTTCATTGTATTCATGCTCTCATAATATTTTAGAATCCAAATGTGAAGTCAAATTTCATAACAAGAAAACTGAAGTCACCAAGCATGCATGACTACCCTCACCTTGTTCTGAGGTCAACTCTTTTTTTCACCATTACATTAGCATGTTGTTTCATATTAGAAAAGAAGGCACATGTATCAAAATATAAAAATAAACCCCAATTACGAGGTAATTGCATTGCCTTCATAAGTAGGTTTTCCTTATGGGGATTGGGGCATGCTAGAAACCCTATTCCCTGAAGAATGTTAGTTCCTAGCTTTTATCTGACACTGAATATTGAAGTACTAAAAGTTATATCCATTTCCCACAAAAATGCTCCCAAATTCAACACAAAGTTGATGGGAAAAATGTTTTTGTACTAACTACCGTTATACCCATTTGTCTTTCCTGTGATTGTTTTCCTATAGCATTCTCATTTTATGTTCCTCGCGAAGATTCCTTCTTCCATTTCCCAAATTGGGTAACAATGATCCACAGTGGTTGAACCAAGCTTGATTCAAGAATTGTTCGCTTCAGCTGCTTGCCAAATATTGCCCTTGCCCACATTTTACATCCAAACGTTGTCAACCATGTTCTCTGGTATTCTTCCAAGCCCAGAAACAGCCAAGCATTATTACTCTACTCAAAATTTATCTGAACATAGCGGTAGCCCTGGTGGGTACATAGGCTCAACTTTTTGCTCATTCCTCCCGAAATATATATATTTCAGTCCAAGTGGCAATCCATCACTCCATTTAACTATATTAAAAGCTTCTGAAACATGCTAAAAGGGGGTTTGACAACCCAACTTCTTGATCCTTCCATGCCTAGGAGGAGGTTTGGCTTATGCATGCTTATATCTTAAATTTACCGATCCAGTCCCAAGCCCAGATAAAGGAAAGGGGTAGCATCAGGTGAGTCACACCATCGTAAACCCTTAGTTCCCATGTAATAGTATTAAGAAGAACAAGAATCTACAGTTTTTCATGATCAATGAGAACCCATAAGAACAATAAGAAATTAAATTTAGTAGTAAATTTCCCATAACAAATCACAAATGCAAAGAACTTCACTGACTCACAATTGAACAAACAATGTTTTCAGTATCCATGCACAACCTTCTACCAGCAGGAGGCAGTTTTTGGACGACAGAGAAATGCAGTTTATTAATCCCAACTAAAACTTATTGATGATATGGGCTAGACTATGTACATAGCTTCAATATGAAAACCTGTGAAATTCAAGTCACCTGATAATCTGTTGATTAGAAGTGCCATTGTCCTCTACCTCTTCCTGAGTACCGGCCCCCCACCCAAGGTTCACAGCCAGGTCCTCCACTGCTACTTTGATAACATCAGATCGAACACCAATATCAGTAGCATACCTGCTCATGCAGTACATCCCAGCTGTTACTGTAGCCACACCAACAGGGCTTGGCATTAGCAATTTCAGAGGAGAAGAAAGAAGGGCAGCCAAAGGAGCCCCAATAACAGAGGAAGCTTGCCCGCTTCTTCCAACCCCTAACCTGTCAACTGTCAAAAGGCCTGTTTTACAGTACAGGGTAAAGTCCTCGCAGTTGTTCTGAAACACATCATAATTTCCAAATCCATTTTGAAGCAGATACATTGCTCGGTGGATGACTGTTTCAGGTGAATCCGACGATGCAGTGGTGCATGTGCCACCCCGTACTTTGGCAAGGAAAACGGATGGGGTAACTCCATATTCAAAGGAGTAAAGAGATCCGTTCCGAAGGAAGCAGTCCAGGCAGGTGAGCACTACCCCACTATTGGGTTGCCTGAATCCACAATCAGGAAATGTAGGACATGATGATGGGAGGTTGTATATTTCATCATAGGAGTTGGCAGAGGTGTCAGCGCGTGAATTCATATCACGCTCGGGTGTAAAATGAACCACTTTGCTTCCCCCGACAAAGATGCCTACATTGTTTGAAAATTCAAAATAAAAATGGAGGACATAAAGTAGATGCTTTTGAGATACCATATTGCTCATTCAAAGTTTTAGTGCCATACAGAAAAGGAAATAAGAACCTTGTTGATGGCTGTACAGCTTTTAATATAGCTAAACAGTAAATACATGAAGAGGAAGACATGCAACCATCTATGTAACCAACCAACACTACATGAATGGCCTCAACTACCTGACACCATGCCCTGGAAGGCAGTCAGGAAACCAATTAAAGCTTAACGAGTCTGACTCAGAAACTGTTGCTTGTAAGAATCAGCATGTGAAACTTCCATTAAGGATCAACAAAAATGGCTATGTATACACTTCAGTTGTGGACTTTTACTTGTGAGCTGGAGTGCTGTCAGTATTTCAATAGTAATTTTAAGTTAGTTCTAGGCAAGTAATCTGATTTGCTTTAGGAATTAGGATTAACAGCAGCAGCGCCCAAAGGTTAGGAACCAAGCAACTCGGAGCTATATTTTTTCATAAACCTAAGCCGGTTGACCGACTATGTATGCTAAAACACAAGGAACCAACCATTACAACACTACCCTCAAGTACCTATACTAGAAGACCTACTCTATATGACAAGAAACACATGAAACTAACTGTTACAGCAATCATAATGTGTAGATGTGTAGTAACCATATAAGGAAACAATGATTGAAGACTATAGTTAAATAACCTAAGCCACAAGATCAACAATTCAGATGTGAGTGTTACATATAATCCATATGAACTAAAACGAAAGCTGAGTAATTTACTGCCACAAAGAGGACCAAAACCTATCAGAGAGGGAAACAGTATAGAAGAGGACAAGGGAATGGCTTCTTGAATCATATTTCAATATTTAAAAATCTTTGTTTTATAGTGCACGATAGAGTCTCTATAGTTGGATATGATTACTCATGAGTCACGCTGATTTTTGAAACGATATGAAAAGAGCTTAATTCTTTCTTTGTGGACAACATATCATAATAGTTGCTCTTACTGTAACAAACTCCAAAACCTGTTATGTGGCTGTTCATCACACCCATGTGCATTTTGTTGTTTCCTTCCTATCCATCCATGTATAAGAAGAAGAATAAAAGGAAGCTAGGAACAAGAAATCTACAGCCATAGTGAGTGAGAAACTGTGTTACCATAATACTCTACTACCCTAGCGATTTACATCTTTGGAACGGAGTTCTAAAACATGGTACACCAACGTTCCAAAACGGTGAATTTAGCGATCCAATGCAATCCCAAATTGTTTTTTCCATTTATTTCTTTAGAAGTCACCTAACGAGGAAAAAAATCAAATATAATGAACCAAAATATAGGGAGAATAGAATTTTGGCATAATAATATATAAAAAATGGGTCATAATACTTCCTAGAATGTGTTTTTAGATGATTAAATTGAAAACATAGATTATATTTTATTAAATGTCTAATTGTTAAAGAAAATTGCTCTAGAAGTATCTTAATTCTAATAGTGTATTTATAGAAGTCTACTCCTAGCATACTATATTTGAGAACATATGACGTACTACATTCCCACTCCCGTTCCACTTACTTGAACGATCCAGATTCCAGGTATAGGTCACAGAAGAAACAAGGCTAGAATTGAAAGATTTACAACACATGTTGTTCCACTTTACCGGCTTATCATTCTTTCAACTTCAGATCTAGAATGGGATATGGAGGAGAGGTTGACAACATCATAATTATGGAATCATAAGATATTGAATACACTTTTTTTGCAAAGTACACGCGTGTGATGATATAAAATAAGCTATGAAAAACCCTTGAGATAAATTTCTACTCGAGTTTTGACCCATTCAGTTTTAGTCATAGAGTTTTCAGTACTTACACTGATCACTGACGGGTTTCCATTTCTCAGTAATTATAAAATTTGTCTCAAGGATCCTAAATATGTGTTATGTGTCACTGTTCCAATTATCAGAATTTAGCGTAAGGTCCATTTTTTCATTTTTATTGCTAATGCATGCATCTCTCTGTGTGTGTGTTGGCGGTGGTGGTGGTGGTGGTGTTTTGGGGGGGGGAGGGGAGGGGGGGGAATTGGAACATATCCACTTGATAATCTTCCTACATTTAAAGCATCATGAACAAAAAGCTGAAACGGGGGAAATCTATTCACTTCAGGATATGAACCCCAAGGGGAACAACAAATATTAATAAAGCTTCCATACACCATGCAAAGGCTAATTATAGAATATCAGGGATAGACACAATTAAAACCACAAACTCTTATAGCTTAGCTGAATCTTATTGCAAGACAGAATTTGACAACGAACATGATGAATTGATTATAACAAGACAAGGAACTTGCAGATTTGGTGAACTTCGAATGCAGAAAACATTGCAATAGCCGCAAGCCTCATCAAAATGGTGTGCAAAATGTTTCACATGGAGATCTCCAGACCTAGAAAACAAAACTCTTAATGGCATTTGGGTTTTGTCCAAACTCCAAAGTGAGACACAATTCATGCTTCAGTATAGAAAAGGAAAGAAATCGACAAATGGATGTCGCATACCACTAGGCCAAGACCAACCAACACAAATTGAAAAGGTATGAATGCTGACCAATACTTGGCTCTTCTAGACTAGTGGTGACCCAATTATTAGCACCCATTGGCTTCAATTGTAATGCTTTCATGGCCAAAGAACAAGATTGCTGATTAACAATCAGCCACTATTGATAATGCCATGACTGAAAACCAAAAAGATAGGATGCAGACCAGATAATTGTTCTCCCATAGCTGTGCTATGAACTTTACATCCACTTCTAGAGAAAAGAGGAATCCCATGACATTGTGTCAATAAATGAACTGAAGCTTGTTTCAGGTACTTTTCTCTAACCAGTCAAAGAAGCTCCTTGCTGTCCTATGCACTCTATTTTCACAGAAAAACACAATTGAGCCTTCTTCAGAGTGGCTATAAAATATTACAAGGATAAGTCTATCAGATACATGAATGCACTCAGGCCAAGTTCTTGCACTCATTTGTAGTAAAAGACCCAAAACCCAACCCATCAACCATTATTGGGAGATCACAAATCTAAATCCGTAACAAGTAATAAAATCTTGTTTTGAAATACTCATTCCCCTGAAGGAACATAGGTCATAATCAAAGTTTCAAGTTAATGACATTTCTAGCTGAACAAAACTACTACATCCCACATGGTTTCCGAAAAAACAGAGGAATTTCGTGTCCCATTGACTTGGCTAGGGGAAAAGAACTTACGAACTTCCAAAAAGTAGAATTAGGCCCAATCAAGTCAAGGTTTCAATTTTTTGAGCTCGAACTCATGGAAACTTTCATATTCAAATACTTATTTCTTTCCTTTCCCTACAATTTTTCTCAACATATTAGTTCGCCAAAAACTCAAATTGATCTGTTTAAACCCCGCCAGCAAATGGCACGATGCATAACGGGCAAAAGTTACAGAAACATTTCCAAGATTAGAAAGAGTTCAACAACCTCTCAATCATGAGAATTACTACATTACAACGATGTTATTCCTTGGATGCTTCAGTCAAGGAAGGAATCTACATGGCACGAATTTGCAAACAAAAATAATCAACAAGAGAGATCCGCCTCCAACAATTAACAAACACACTACCAACCTCAGATAGACAAAATAAAGAGAGAAAAAAAAAATCTTGAACTTTTGGTGGGCTACATCAAAATTGGTAAAAACTTTGAGAACTTGGAGAAGATAACCCTAATCCTGATTGTATATCTGCAATAACCTATATCCTAAAAAAAAAAAAAAAAAACACACACACACACACACACACACACATACACACACACACACACACACACACACACAAGGAAATATTAAAATCAGTACCCAAAAAAAAAAAAAAAAAAAGCAAAACATGATGGAATAAATTAAAAAAAAAACAGATACAGTACCAAGAAACAAGAAAAACAAGGACAACCCACATTGCTTTGTTTGTGCAAAGTTTTAGAAAATCATCATTGTTGGGTCAACGCATGAAAAGAGAGAGTGAATGCGGGAAAAGAGAGAGGTTAAGAGGCAAACCATGGTGAGAGTAAGTGAAGACAGCTCTGTAAGTGTAGATATGGTCGCCTGGTTTGATCTCATTCCTCTCTACCCTGTTGGTGAGGAGCCCCATCTCTACCCCTCCTCTTCCTCCCTCGGTCTCTCTTTCCTGCCTCTGCTCAGTTCTTGTATGCAAAATTGCAAATGACACCTGCAAGTTTAGCTATACACCCAAACAAATTATTGATTAATTAAACAAAATAAGTTCTCTTTCTTGGGGAAATAATAATAATCATATGGGTTTGTAGAGAGATGATTGACTGACAAAACCATCTGGTGAACTACCCCACCGACACAGATGATTGATGATGATGGTGATGGTGTTTCTGCATCTTTCCCCTTTCTTTTCCTCTCCTTTTGACTCGTGGGGACAGACCCAAGATTGCACTCGTCTACGCTGATGTGCAGAGCAAGGTAACATGGATATATTTGTAGTTTTCCTTTCTTTTTCCAATCAAGGTTGATGTTCTGATTCGTTTACACGTTATCCGAAAAAAAGTTCTAACGCCTATAGAGAGGGCTGATGAATCCCAAAGCCAAGTTGTTTTGGCTTTATTTGTTCCCATGTCAAAAAGTTATACCCTGCCTCTCAATAGGGTTTCCCATTTAATTTCTTTAATGCAGTTTTGGATCCGGATTTATTGTGGAAAAGAAAAAGAAAAGGATAATGTAGCGGAAAAGTAATAGAAATAAAATTTTTATTTTCATGCTTTTGTTTGATAAGATTGAAAAAGAATAAGAAGGAATTAAATAGGCATTTATCAATATCAAATATAAAGAAAGGTGAGAGAATGTACTCAATCATTTCTCTTTCTTTTTTTTTTTTTTTGGTTAAGCTCACTCATTTCTTTTTTATTTATTAATTTTTCTTATAATCTAACAATAAGAGTAATTCTATTTCTCATTTTTTTTTTTTTTCATAAATTTAAAATTCAAACATGATAAAAGTAGTAAAAACTACACACCATTATTGTATTTATATATACATATATTTCTTTTTACTTTGTACGTGTACTTCTTGTGTTCTTAGCAAGTGCTTGGACGGGCAATTTAAAAGTTATAAGTTATTTTTAAAAGTAACTTTTATAAAATTGTGACTTTTTATAAAAGTGACTTTTTTAAGTGAAAGTTTGATAAATAACTTTTTTAAGTGGCTTTTTTAAGGGTGAGTCATACAATTTTGTAAAAATAAGCTATAAACTTAAGTCATAAACTAAGAAAAAATAAGTTATGTCCAATCACTCTTTTTATTTTACTTCAAATAATGAAATCAAAAATTTATGTACTTTTATGAGTTTTTTTTTGTACAAGAAATACATGGTGACACATATGGGGTGGAAGGTGTCAGTGGGATGACCGAGATAAAACATTCTTAACTGTCGGGTCTCTTATTCCTTAACACACTGACCAAATTAGGGGGTCAAATCCTGAAAAAAAAAAATATTGTCTCCTACATATTTTGTGAAATATAAATTTATACAAAGTTCCTACATTTTGTAATTTGCATTTTGCCACCGCATGGCAATGATAAACTATGAGAGATGATGAAAAAAGTTTGGCACCAAAGCAGTATAGTTTTTTTTTGGATATTCGTGCATGTTAAATTTCGTCATGTGGTAATTTTTTTTAAAAAATATCTTCTTGTATAACAACTAAATGTTGTTGATGTAATAAAAAGTCATATATTACAATTTAATGAGAATAAATATTGAAAACTCTAGTACTAAATGACTATTGAACCTTTTTTTGTTTTTTTTGGAGAAACAAAAGTCCTTGTAAAGTTAGATACATACATGTCATTTTTCAACTTTTAAAAGTCTATCTAGGCTCTTACATAAAGGAAGCTCCTCCCAAGTTTTAGTTCTCAAAAACACATTCCTAAGTTTCTACTTTAGTAAATAACAAAAAGAAAAAAGTGAGCATTTTGGAAGATAGGGAGGTGGCAGACAGACCAATACAGGAACTTCAGAGCCATAGTTGCTTCATTCACAGAACTTGTGAGGTCAGGGTAGTAGTAGGGCTCAATACAGGGATCAGGTTTTTCAATTTAAATTAACTTGCAAAATTACTAAATCATGGTTGGAACAGCAAAAACCACAACAGCTAGCTATGATCCCCCATAGAATCTTGTCTGTTTAATCTGCTCATTACTTAAAACTTTCATAAGCAATTTTCAAAGAACCTTTTACAACTTTCAACAAAGTTTGGAAAGATTCAGCAGCTGTACTGCTAAACTTTTATTGAACTTAAAGTATACAGTAGTTTGAGCCTACCTCTAGTTCCCTTCATCATTCCTGAAAGCTGAATCCACCAATTAGTGAATGATTTTTTTGTCTAATTTCAATTGAAAAAGGCGATTAATCAATTTCTTAAGTCCTCAACTCTTATTGTTGGATCTACCGTATTTTTTCTTACATGAATGAATTGCACTATGTGAGAGAAAATGATTATGAATCCAACAAAAAAAGGTGTGAATTTAGTGGTTACCTACATATAATATTTCGTGCATCGTATCATACATATAATAAATTTTTTAATACACTAAAATTATACTCAATTATTCGATACAATCCGATAAATAAATTGAGCATTTGACAACTAATATGGATATATTCATCATTGAAATCTTTTGAATCAGTTTATAAGTTAGCTTAAATAAGTAGTTTTATGACTTTTTGTCTTTGTTTCTGTTCTTGGTAAAATGAAAAGTCAAAAATATAAACTAAAACCCACAAAAAAATTATCAAATTGAATGTTGATAAAAAAAAAATTTATTAAATTAGCTGGTGAATAAGCTTATCTAAATGAGCATGATAGATCAGAATGCTTTTACTTATTGGATTGGATTGTGTCACCCTGTTTTAGTTAGAATTTGATTGATTTATGGGCTTAACTTAGGTTGATTCATGAACATTCGAAAAGGTTTCTTACGTTGTAAGGATTGCTATACAAAAAATAAATCCAAACTTGGAAAATCACAGCTATGCACACAGCTAATGTACACAGTACTTTCTTCCTTTCTTTTTTTTTTGAGCTAAACAATCACCAAACAAGTGTTCGTTCATTCCTTCTCTTTCGCACCAACCCCGCACCCTCTTTCTCTCTTCCCTGTAAATCAACCTCACCCTTCTTCATTCTCTTCTTTCCCAACTCTTCCCCAAAATTTCACTCTCTTTCTAAAGCTTCCACCCACTTTGATCTCTCAAAACTTTTTCCCCACCTCCTTCTTCTTTTTCTTCTCATTTCTGTTTTTTTTTTTTCCCTTTCTTTAGCTTCAGCAGCAGCGGCAGGATCATCCTCATCAATTTTTTTGGGTTTGAATCGAATGGCACAAAACGTAAAGCAAATGATGATACAGACGAGGGTGTTTATCGGATTGTTATGAGGGAACGAACGATCACGTATGGCAACTGGGTTCGTGGTCATGACTCGTTCGGCTTCATTATCGAGATCCTTGGATCTCAATGTTGGTCTTGTCGTTGCCTCCAAATGTCGATCCCCAATGCGCCAGCGATCAACATTCGATCTCTGTTCCATTACCTCCGAGACCCTCTCCGGTCATCTCCACATTCGTTTCGTAGTTCTCTGATTAGGCTTTGGAAGCAGTTCTTTTTTCTCTTCTTCCCACTTTTCCTGGTCGCCGTTCGGTTATTCACCGGAATGAATTCCGGGACTGGGTTGGGTTTGCTTCATTCCGGTAATAGTTTTAATAACAATGGCTTGTTTGGCTCAGCTGAGCCTCCTAACTCTGATGCTGGCTATGTAGAGAAAGACCCAAGGGGCCGATACGTTCGGGTAATTAATCTATTTGAAACCTTGATTTGGCATTGTGTTGCATTGGCTAATTCTTGTCACTGAAATTTTAATTTGGTGGAATTTGTAAATTTGAGATTCTAGTTTATTTTCTTTTGAGTTTTTCTTTGATGGGTTATGTTTGTATTGAAGCTGCAGCCTCGAATGTATTTATGATCTCCTAATATCATCAAATTAAGCCTCGCGCTCTTGAATGTAATGTGATCAACTCTGGTTAATGTTTGTCATTGTCTTGGAGTAATGTGTTACATGGTTGCCATGAATCCCTTCTCTCTGTTAATGATCACTTTTTCATGTGTTTTGACACTAGTTCACTATGTACCCGTTTGGTCATTGAGAAATTGGAAGACCTTGGGGACAAAGGATAGGTTTTCCAATAGTAAAAAAATCCAACTCAAACAAGAAACTTATATGATTTTGTGGCAAGAGTTAAGTTGATCATTCTGGATTTTGCTTATGGCTTCCACTCCTTTCTTGTCCTTGATTTTCTAGGCAACCACTCTCTCAAAAGTTAGAAAATTTGGATTAGATTGAGTAGCCATAAATTGTTTATATGAGAGTGGTCAATTTCTCCTTTATTCATTTGTCATTGATCTCATTCTTGTCATTTTTGTTCTTTGACAGTACAATGAAATCTTGGGCAAGGGTGCATTCAAGACCGTGTATGGTTCTAAACTTAAACTTTCATTTGTTTTTCACAATTCAGTGTATTAGCTATAGTCAAAATACCTATCCTTTGGGGATTAGTCGAGCTGTGCGCAAGGTGGCTCGGACACCCTTGACCACTGAACCAAAAAAAAAAAAAAGGTCAATCCTTTTTTCGGAAAGAAGCTTTTGTTAACTCCGTGGATGATGCTATGTTTTGTTTCCTTGACCATTTCTTTTTTAGCTACAAGGCTTTTGACGAAATTGATGGAATAGAAGTTGCTTGGAACCGTGTGAGGATTGATGATGTGTTGCAGTCACCTGAAGATTTGGAAAAATTGTATTCCGAAGTTCATCTTCTTAAAGCATTGAAACATGAAAATATCATCAAGTTCTATGATTCATGGATTGATGATAAGAAGAAGACTGTCAACATGATCACTGAGCTCTTCACATCTGGGAGTCTGAGGCAGTAAGTTTTCTTGATTGGTTCTGATTTGTTTGTTTAGCCGGCTAGTGTTCTTGAAGTAACCATGTGTATTTTTTCCGTTAGATACCGTAAGAAGCACAAAAGTGTTGATATGAAGGCTATAAAGAATTGGGCAAGGCAGATACTCCGAGGTTTAGACTATCTTCACAGTCATAGCCCTCCAATTATCCACAGGGACTTAAAATGTGACAATATTTTTGTTAATGGAAACCACGGAGAAATTAAAATTGGAGACCTTGGATTGGCAACTGTTATGCAGCAGCCTACTGCAAAGAGTGTTATTGGTAAAAGTGAATTCCTTTGATTGATTTATTTCGAGCAAAGAACTTTGTTAGGAGTGCTGACTTTTTCTGTTTTCCTTATTAGGAACTCCCGAATTCATGGCTCCTGAGCTGTATGAGGAGGAATATAATGAACTGGTGGATGTATATTCTTTTGGAATGTGCATGTTGGAAATGGTTACTTTTGAGTATCCTTATAGTGAGTGCAAGAATCCAGCTCAAATCTATAAGAAGGTTACCTCTGTAAGTTTGCCCATCTTTAGCTTCATCATATGATTTTATTGGTTGAGGTTGATTGAAAGTAGAAATTCATCTACATGACAATCCAATGTTGTGTTGGATTGCAGGGCATTAAACCTGCCGCGCTAGGTGAGGTGAACGATCCTGAAGTTAAGAAATTCATTGAGAAATGTCTGGCTCCAGTGCCTCAAAGGTTGCCTGCTAAGGAACTTCTTAAAGATGCATTTCTTCGATCTGAGATTCTGAAGGAGCCCATTCGTGATCCATTGCAATTACCCAACCAACTTCCCCCATCATTAAATTTATTGAACACCGGGCCTCATTCCATGGATATTGATCCTGACTATAACCACTCCGTTTGTACAGACTCCAGTTGGAGTCCACATTCTCCAGTTGTGGAATTCCAGAGGATGCACCAGAACAATGAATTTAGGTTGAAGGGGATGAAAAATGATGACAACTCTGTATCATTGACCTTGCGAATTTCTGACTTGGGTGGTAAGTGGATGATCATTAACTTGTTTTACTTTGTTCCGTGGCATCATAATATTTCATTGGTTTTCTTACTTGCAGGCCGAGTAAGGAATATACACTTCCTCTTCTACCTTGATACTGACACTGCACTCTCAGTCGCGGGTGAGATGGTTGAACAATTGGAGTTAGCAGATCATGATGTGGCATTCATTGCTGAGTCCATTGATTCCTTAATAATGCGAATTCTACCCGGTTGGAAACCTTCATCAGATTACAACTCGAGTGGAATGAGAGGTGCATATGTAGGATCTCCAGTACTTGCCAATGACCTAATCTCAATGGCAAATCCATGGGATACAATGCTAACATTTCATCCAGCCCAGATAGCTGTCGAGCAAGATGTACTCTCTGAGTTGAATGTAAGTCCTCGAGAAGGTCATGTACAAGCCAACAAAGGTAGCTTGCATAAGAACTCTGATTGTGCTACTCCTCGTGCTGAACACAGTAGTTCTCCGAGTTTGGCATATATGGGAGACAATGAGTCACAAGCATCAGCTGCTTCTGAGGTGATGGCTGAAGATGCTTCTACAAAGAATGATAAAATGGGCGGATCCGTTGATTATGGAATTGATGAAAGCTCAAAAGACATTAGTGGGTACATCTCTGAGATAGAATTCGGGGATTTGAACTATGCCGAATTTAAATTGCAGAGAAATGGAAGTGCTGAAGAATTTGGTAGTGCCGAAGAATTGTCATTCGTTGATTTAAGTGGTACTTCTAAAGTTATGAGCTTGACAAGCTGCTGTTCATCTTTGTCCTTACCAGAGAAAGACCAGGATGTTGAGCTAAAGTCGGAGCTTGATGCAATTGACACACAGTATCAGCAATGGTTTCAAGAACTCTCAAGGATGAGGGACGAAGCACTGGAGGCCACCAGGAAGAGATGGATGACGAAAAAGAAGCTGGCTGTTCATTGAATAAGAATTAAATTATTTTTCTATTTCATTTATTTACTTGGGATATGTGGAAGTTGTTTCTTTGTTGTCTGCAACTCCATTGAGAGATTCTTAAATATGGGTTTGTAATTTTATTATTTGGAACCTCATATGCTGGATGTGGCTTCCTTTTGTAGAACTCATGATTTCTGCGAACCCCTTTCTGTACTTGGGGAGGGAAGATTATGTTACCTAGTTTGAGATTGTATATAATTGTCCAGTTTTGTATATTGCTTACCTCACACTTGTTAATCATCATCTTTTTGCACTGGAATTACGAATGTCCTGCCCACGAATTATTACAAAATATGGTGCCTTCGAAAGGGCCGGTAGATTTTGCAATTTCTGCAGCCATTAGTGTATGCCATAACACGTGTATACAAGCAATTTCTTAGCAGTTTTGATCTACAAATCTCTGCTACAAGTAATGGCATTGACACCATAACATACCAGCAAAGGGCTGGTAGATTTTGCAATTCTGCCCTAGTAGAATTAGGGGCACAAAGAGGAAAGAAGTTCAAGCAGTAACAGGTAAATTTAGAACGGGAAATAGGGAATAAAATGCCATTTGTAATTTGATTTCAGTGAGAATAAACTTAAAGTTGTTCAAAAGATTGGCTAATCCAACCCATAAAACAGTCTTTCAGAATGAAACCAGATATTTCTGATATAAAAATAAGGAACAAGAAGAGAACAAAATATCTGCTTTTTTTTTTACAATTAATTAATTCCATAAGTTGATACAGGCAACACTATGCTTAACTCCCCTGCATATCCAAGAAAAACAGCCTTATCATTATCTGAGGAAATCCAAAATTGGAGCGACCGAAAGGGAATAATGTTCAACAATACAAAAGACAGCCATGTAATATCTGCATAGGAGCACCAGGAATATGCATGCACGGCAATTTTTAGTCTTCACGCCACTGGTGTCCACATTTCTCATTCAAGCACCAGTAAAATGTTAGACATCGGCTCATCAGCTGACCTGATGTGAAGTTGCTGGAAAACTGCCTTCGCAAAACTGCAATTTGGGCACGTTGCTACAAAAAAGGGGGACAAAGAATATAAATTAGGCTATACCCTACCATAATTACTTATGCTTCAGCCGATAAATTAAGTCATGAAACACTGGGGGTTATGGAAGTTGACATTTCCATCAACTTATATTCTATGGTCTTTTAAAATATGGTACATAGAGAATCAACAACGATGATGAGAATTCCTAGATATCCAGGGTATAAGACCAAGGAACATTTTTATCCCATGTCAGTCAGTAAAACGAAAATCATTGAAAGGCAGTATAGCTTTGACTTCAAAATCATATAAACCTACCTCATCTAACAATACCCGACCCCAACAACTTTGGGTTGGCAAACATCATTTGTTTTCATTTCCGGTCTATCAAGAGTAAATGTTTAATTTATCATAGGTGACTCTCTCTCAAAACCTCATTCTAGAATCTTCCTAGTCATCCTCTTGGGACTTTAACCATTCAACTTGGAGTCTTGGACAACATATCAGTTTCCGACATTGGTCTTTTTAAACATGGCAACATCATCTTGGGAATTTTTTTTTTTAAATTTTATCCTTAATAGGTGCTACACGTCTAACTGTTTGTAGGTGCATTTAAGCTATCTTTTTCTCTCTCGTAGCTAACCCATCATCAACACATTTATTTTACAGATACCTTTTCATGACTCGCAAATTACGGTTTTTGCAAATGTCTGTCTGATCTCATTTTGTTGCACCTGTGTCTCATCATTTGCAACCTTATCTATCCCAACACACCGAGGCAGCCTAAGGAAAATGAGAAAATGGGGAAGAAGAGGGTAAAACAAGCAACCCTACAACAATAACATAGAAATCACTATAGGAATAAGCTGTTGGTTTCAAGTGGTGTGGAGATGACTTTGAGACCTAGTTGATAAAGGTTGAGGGTAATCAAGAAATGGGATCGAAGGGGATAGTTTTCTCCAATTGTTTGGCAGGAAAATGAAATGGAAATCAGGATTAGAACTTCAATGGAGTAGACTACTGGAAATATATCGCAAACAATGATACCAATAAAGTTCACTCGGCACATGCTATGATCTTTAGCTGTTCATACCCCTTCGCCCACAAGGATGAGCACCATATTCAACTGAATCCCCAAAGAATATGAACATAAAAAAGTGAACCTCCATCAAGTTGTCTTTGGTTTTACAAGATTATGGCAAATTTGCGTACCACTTGAGAAACACATAAAGAGCTCAACTAAAACAATGCTCGAAAAATCTTCAATTCCACAATATCAGCATTGACTAAAATTAAAATCTAAATCAATCAAACAAAAAAGAACAAGAAAAATAAGTAATATATAAAATTCAAGGTAAAAAAGTATTGATAAGAAAGACACCTTCAGTTGTGGGCCCATTCTTCATGTCATCTTTGGAGAAGATGGGTTCTATCTCTTTCTTAACTAAATGTTGCCTTCTCTCAATTTTAACCTGTCAAATGGCCACATTATACATTGGAGACCATCAGAAACACTGCTGCAAAGGTACAGAGGGAGCATTGGACAGCTGAGAGAGAAAACAGTCCATTAGCGACTCAAGAGTGTTTAGTAGTTGAATTACCTTTTTCTCTATATGACATCCGTATGGACAAGTAGGACAGAAGAATCTGGCAGGGCGGCTCAAATTGGGCAACTCATACTGCAACAAGATCCCGCAAATTGGGCAAAATTCCATCTGTCTAAGCTTGTAGTGCAGACAATATAGCTGTCATGGTTTTCTCCTCGTAACTGTAAATATAGTGTTTTTCAAAAAAAGATGCTACCAATGCCACGACACCACTAACTAAAGAAGCATCTTGAAACACAAGGGCAAAAAATGGAGTGATCCACTATTCCACGGGACAAAGCAGTTGCCCCAGATGGGAGGGCATAAACATCCATAGAATGCATTTTTTTTCAACTAATTGCAAAACAGAATGAAAACAGAAAAAGGCATGCTAACAATTTGAATCAATGCAAAATAATAATAACACCAAAAGAGCATTAAATCCCAACTGCTTGTAAATCATATAGTATTGGTTGATACTTCGATGTAAATTAGAAAGTGGGAACTCAAGGAGAAAGCAATTAACCAAGCGTTTAAGATCAGACAAGAACGAAACACTTAAGAAAAAGTAGGGAATTTGAACCACTAAATATCGCATACAAAGACCACATTGTTTGCATATGTGTGTAATAGGCCAAGCACCACACGGTGATAGTAATGCGACCCGTCATGATCATACGCAGCGAAAATAACCCGTGAGATGACTATGCACCAAGCAATAGTCCCGCTAAACTCAAACACCGAGGTATAAGGCTATGTGCTCATCCCGGATCCATCCGTAATGCCACGCACATCTTATTTAAGCTTCGCCCTCCGATGCTGAAGCCATTCGGCTTTCCCAAGCTATAGACGATAACAATGTCATTCTCAAATACGCGCATACATAACAAGCAATGTATTTAGCACTAATCCCTCTCGAAACACAAGTAAGATAGCCATGTGCAACCAGATATGCAGGTGAGCCAAGCATCACCCGTTAAGCACGACGCCTCCATCCATGAAGCTCTTAGCACCTCACATCAAGATTGTTGCCCATAAGAATAGGCACAAAAGAATAACAACCGATAAGCCCACAATATAGTGCCCCGCGACACCAATGTTAGCCAAACCAAGCAGCTGTGTGCACAAGCTTGAACCCAACACGCAAGTGCATACGAGGCACATTGCATGCAAGTGTGCACACCGAGGCCCAATTCGTCATGCGCCTAACCCCTGCCACGGCACAGATGCGGCATAACAGGTGCGAATGTCACAACTCCATCCTCGACGCCAATGCCCAACATCTGCCCCACCGAATACAATGCCGCCTATGTAGTCCCTTGACTAGCATGAGGACTGTAACCACGTGCCACAGCCGACCCCCAAGTTTCGCCCACTCCCTTAGGGGACTCACTTGAGTACTATCCCTTTTGGTAGCACCAAGGAGTAGTAGAGTCAACACCAAGACCCCCCCTTATAATAGCATTCTGAGTTATCTCTAAATTTGCAGGAGAAAACATCCTGCCCCCTCGATGAGTCATAATTCATAAATCCAACAAATATGAAAAATACAAATTACGATATTATCATGCCACCGGCCAACCATGTTCAGACATGTCCCACGCCAAGATCCCTCGCGGCCCTAGACCTGCCACGGGTGGCAACCCTTGACATTCTCCACCACTTCAACCATCATCTTCCTTGATGATGCCAAAATCTAGTGCTAACTCTTGACACTCACCACCACTAATGCCATTTCCTGACACCCTCCACCAATAGTGCCAACTCCTGACACTCACCACCACTAATGCCATTTCTTAACACTCTCCACCAATAGTGCCAACTCCTGACACTCTCCACCATTAGAACAATCAATATCCTCGTTGATGCCAAGCATAATGCAGAATGCGGTAGTGCTTATATATCCCCACGATGAGTTACCACCACCCCTCGTAGACCAACACCTCTGTGCTGATAGCCTACAAATCTGGTCTCTCCCAAATCTGAAGCAAAGGTTCGCCCAGACTCCCATACTAAATTCGGCTAAGCAAGACACTTTTTCCACCACATTAAGCAAGCATAAACTCCTCTGAGCAAGTGCCCCTTACCATATTGCTCCATTCGTCGGCAGCATGTACCTGAATAGGCGTTGACCGTCATGCACTAAGAAAAGGCGTGCGTTGATCGTTGCGCACCCTCCACCACTTCAAGGGGTCAATGCCCTCATCGAGGAGCACTACGCGTGCACCCTCTACACAACTCTATAGCTGAACCCACAAAAACTCACTTGACATCAAAATTCACCCTGTGCACGACCCAAAGGCGCCCTCACGACATCTTGTGGTTTTATTCCACAATAGTTCCCAACTGACCGACACTCTCACAGGATGCAAGTCTGTCTGCATTATCGAAGTAAACCCTACCTACTAGCAAAAGGTTCCAACTATTGAAGTTCCCGCAATGCTGCTTTAGTACCTCAGTTCGTAGACCTTCACCTGAAGACAACCCATGCCATTTCAGTGCCTCAGCTCTCCAGCTTTCACCAGAAATCAGCCCACAATGCCTCCCTCCGCCGGAGGACTTTATGTCTTGATGAACCCTCACTACACAGTACTCTCAAGCAACGATGAACTCTTCTGAGCCACCTGGCGTTCACTAGCCAACATGTATCACAACGAGACAAGACCACCATAAAGTAAGAACAAAAACATGCTCTTCACAAATGCCAACAGCCAAGCGTAGAAATGAGTACAACCACTAAGTGAGCACAAAGCCAACAAAGTAACCATACAAGAATACGAGCAAAGCTATCAACGGTTTTAGCCAACTCAAGGGTCAAATGAAGGTAAGCAAATCCCCACAACACGAAGCAAGTTCTTCCGCACAAGCTCACATATTGCAGAAATAGCCCACCAATCTAACAAAGTAACACTACTAGCTATGCACCAAAATCAATGATCCAACACACAAAAGCATTCATGCACTACTAAGTCGGTCCCATGCACATCCTTAAGATGGCATGCTGCATTGTGCGTCACGACCACAATCAAAGGACCGAGCATGTCCAAAGCTTGTAAAAGCAGCCACGCTAAAGAAGGTACCAAAAGGGTTCAAACAGCAACCAAGTTCACTAATACCATAAGATTTCAGCCCACGTAAACTGAAAACTGCTAGCTCGGGCTACCAATCCATTCGACATAAGATGGAATGACACTCGCTCCACTGCAAAACCCATAACCAACAATCTGAAGCAAACAACCCACTAAGAAAAGCCTACCACAAATGAAGAGAATGCCCGCATAGATAAGAGAAGTAACACCCAATTAATGCACACCACGGATGGTTAGTGCTCTAATACCAACTGTCATGGGCTGGCAAACCGGGTACCACACGGTGATAGTAATGCGTGGTGTGCACTAATACCACACAAATAAGAGAAGTAACACCCAATTAATGCATACCACGGATGATTAGTGCTCTAATACCAACTGTCACGGGCTGGCAAACTGGGTACCACACGGTGACAGTAATGCGACCCGCTATGACCATACCCAGTGAAAATAACCCGTGAGGGAACTATGCACCAAACAATAGTCCCGTTAAACTCAAACACCGAGGCATAAGGCTATGCGCTCGTCGCGGATCCATCCGTAATGCCATGCACATCTTGTTTAAACTCCGTCTTCTGATACTCAAGTCATTCGGCTTACACAAGCTATAGATGATAGGAACGCCATTCTCAAATGCGCGCACATATGACAAGTAATGTGCTTAGTACTAGTCGCTCCCGAAACACAAGGAAGATAGCCATGTGCAACCGAACATGCGCGTGAGCCAAGCATCACCCATTAGGAACGACGCCTCCATCCATGAAGCTCTTAGCGTCCCGTGTCAAGGTTATTGCTTGCAAGGATAGGCACAAAAGAATAGCAACCGATAAGCCCACAATATAGTGTCCCGTGACACCAATACTAGCCAAACCAAGCGGCCATGTGCACAAGCTTGAACCCAACGCGCAAGTACACACAGCATGCAAGTGTGCACACTAAGGCCCAATCCGTCATAAGCATAAGCCCCGCCACGACACAAATGCGGCATAACATGTGCGAATGTCACAACTCCATCCTCGATGCCAATATCCAACATCTACCCCACCGGACACAATACCGCCCATGTAACCCCTTGACTAGCATGAGGACTGTAGCCACGTGCCACACAGCTGGCCCCCATGTCTCACCGACTCCCTTAGAGGACTTACTTGAGTATTGTCCTTTTCGGTAGTACTAGGGGTGGTAGAGTCAACACCAAAACCCCCTTTATAATAGTATCCTGAGCCATCTCCAAACTTGCAGGAGAAAACATCATGTCCCCTTAAGGAGTTATAATTCATAAATCTAATAAATATGAAAAATACAAATTACGAGATTGCCATGTCACCGGCCAACCATGCTCAGACATGTCCCACGCTAAGGTCCCTCGCGGCCCCAGATGTGTCACGGGTGGCTGGGCACCACACGGTGACAATAATGCGACCCGCCATGATCATAGATAGCGAAAATAACCCCTGAGGCGACTATACACCAAGCAATAGTCCCGCCAAACTCAAACACTGAGGCATAAGGCTATGTGTTCATCCTAAATCTATACATAATGCTGCGCACATCTTGTTTAAGCTCTGCCTGCCGATGCTCAAGCCATTCGGCTTACCTAAGGTATAGGTGACAAAAACGTGATTCTCAAATGCGTGCACACATGAGAAGCAATGTGCTTAGTGCTAGTCCTTCCCGAAACACAAGCAAGATAGTCATGTACAACCGGACATGCGCATGAGTCAAGCATCACCCGTTAGACATGACGCCTCCATCCATGAAGCTCTTAGCGTTTTGCATCAAGGTTGTTACCCGCAAGGATAGGCACAACAGAATAGCAACCGATAAGCCCACAATATAGTGCCCCGTGACACCAATGCTAGCCAAACCAAGCGGCCGTGTACACAAGCTTGAACCTAATGCGCAAGTGCACATGGCATGCAAGTGTGCACACCGAGACCCAATCAATCACGAGCATAAGCTCCGCCACGGCACAGATATGGCATAGCAAGTGCGAATGTCACAACCCCATCCTTGACGCCAATGCCAAGATCTATCCCACCGGACATAATACCGCCAATGTAACCCCTTGACTAGCATGAAGACTGTAGCCACATGCCACAGCCAGCCTCTAAGTCTTGTCCACTATTTTGGGGGACTCGCTTGAGTGTTGTCCCTTTCGATAACACTAAGGGGGGTAGAGTCAACACCAGGACCCCTCCTTATAATAGCATCCTAAGTCATCTCCAAACTTTGTAGGAGAAAATATCCTGCCCCCTCGAAGAGTCATAATTCATAAATCTAATAAATATAAAAAATATAAATTACGAGATTGTCATGTCACTGGTCAACCATGCTCAAACATGCCCCACGCCAAGGTGCTTCATGGCCCTAGATGTGCTACGAGTGGCCAGGTACCACATGGTGACAATATTGTGACCTGCCATGATCATACGCAGCGAAAATAACCCGTGAGGAGACTATGCACCAAGCAATAGTCCCGCCAAACTTAAATACTGAGGCATAAGGCTATGCGCTCATCCCAGATCCATCCGTAATGCCACGCACATTTTGTTTAAGCTCCGTCTTTCGATGCTTAAGCCATTCAGTTTACCCAAGCTATAGGCGATAGTAACGCGATTCTCAAATGTGCACACATATGACAAGCAATGTGCTTAGCGCTAGTCCTTTCCGAAACACAAGCAAGAAAGCCATGTGCAATCAGACATGCGCGTGAGCCAAGCATCACCTGTAACGCACGACGCCTCTATCCATGAAGCTCTTAGTACCCCGCGTCAAGGTTGTTGCCCGCAAGGATAGGCATAACAGAATAGCAACTGATAAGCCCACAACATAGTGCCCCACGACACCAATGCTAGCCAAACCAAGTAGCCGTGTGCACAAGCTTGAACCCAACGTGTAAGTACACACGATATGCAAGTGTGCACACCGAGACCCAATCCGTCAGGAGCATAAGCCCCACCACGGCACGGATACGGCATAGCAGGTGCGAATGTCACAACCCCATCCTTAACGCCAATGCCCAACATCTGCCCCACCGGACACAATGCCGCCCGTGTAGCCTATTAACTAGCATGAAGACTGTAGCCACGTGACACAGCCGGCCCCAAGTCTTGCCCACTCCCTTAGGGGACTCACTTGAGTGCTTTCCTTTTTGGTAGCATCGAGCGGTGGTAGAGTCAACACTAGGACCTACTCTTATAATAGCATTCTGAGCCATCTCCAAACTTATAGGAGAAAATATTCTGCCCCCTCGAGGAGTCATAATTTATAAATCTAATAAATATGAAAAATACAAATTACAAGATTGTCATGCCACCGGTTAACTATACTCAGACATGCGCCACGCTAAGATCCCTCACGGCCCTAGACGTGCCACGGGTGGCAATCCGTGACATTTTCCACCACTTTAACCATCATCGTCTTCGATGATGCCAAAGCACAATGCCAACTCTTGACACTCGCCACCACTAGTGCCATCTCCTGACACTCTCCACCAATAGTGTCAACTCCTGACAATATGCTATGACCATGCACCACGTATAGAAACGAATTTTAGGTTGGTAGATAAACTACCCTGAAGGTACAAAATTTCTAACTCTTAATAAAGGGAAAAAAAAAGAGAGGATAATGTTACATACCTATGTTACCTGGAACGCGGATCTTTCTAGTACGTGGAACGGGAACTAAAATATGGTACGTCACATGTTCTAAAATATAATACGTTAGGGGTAGACTTCTATAAAGTATACTATTAGAATTAAAGTACTACTATAAGAATTTTCTTTAACAATCATACATTTAATAAAACAAAATTTATGTTTTTTCAAATTAATCATCTAAAAACACATTCTAGGAGTATTATAGCCCATTTTCTTGTATATTGGTATACCAAAATTCTATTTTTTTTATATTTTTGTTCAATATAATTGATTTTTTTCCTCCGTTAGGTGACCTTTAAACAAAGTTTGGGATCACTTTGAATTGTTAAATTCACGGTTTTGGAACGCTAGAAAACTATGTTTTAAAATGTTGCTCTAAAAACGTAATTCACTTGGGTAGTAGAGTATTTTAGTAACACAGTTATAGCCACTTACACCAACAAATATATGCATACATAGAACAAGCATGTATATAATTATATAGCCATACAAATATCCATATACAAACATATTTATCTTTACATAGGTATGTACACAAAGGACAATTCACCATACAGGTAAGGAAGCCCACAATGGGCAGTCTTTAAAAGAAAGTTAAACCACGGTAACCACACTCGCTTATACTACAACCCTATGCAAACTAGAGTGGAAAGGGTACTTGTAAACTTACTGAGACGCTAGGGTGATTTTGTTTTGAAATAGAAGGGATAGGATAGAACCATACCCATGTAACTTCTTAATCTTGCCATTATAACTTGGCTGTTTGTTCAGCATTATATTGAATAAGCTAATTAAAACACTTACAAGCATTTCATCGAACACCTTACACTCAGATAAAGGTACATAGAGATTTCTACATCAGGACGATAGTCATTTAGTCACCAATTAGCAAATATGATTAACAAAACACAACAACGAAAGATCATAAATTTAAATCATTTGATTAGCAACTATGTTACATAGGAAATGCATCTGCATACAAACAAGTACTTTTGTTTATGTTAGTAAATAACATATATAAATGCTAATTTTGTTGAAAAACATGGTGAGAAAAGGTGTAAACGTACATGAATTTTGGGTCAATCAGATCTAGTTTATGGGTCTCAGCAACCCTAAGCAGCTGACTCGTTCCTGCTCTTCGTTTGTCTAACATAGGTTCTTAAACCCTGTTCTCTTCTGCTGCTGTATAACCAGCGTCCTCAAACCCTTTTCCACCACATTTTTCTATGAATTTTCATTTACACCCCTACTATATATCATATTTCTAGTTGTTCCAACTACTTTTCCTGTCATAACAAATTCGAGATTTGGCGATCGAAAAATGTTACCATCAGTTTAGTCGTCACTGACTAATGAAATTCAACTTAAACTCGTCAGCTATTAATGAGCCTGTGCTGAGTTGACTTTTATTAGTCTATAACTCATAATTAATGGCGATTGATAGTAGCATAGTTGATGAGAATTATGCAATTCTCAATAGTAAAACAATTAAGAATTAGGAAATAAAAGTAAGTATTTCGAAAAAAAAACACCCTCCAACCTGAGAGAAGGCAAGGTGAACCCAAATCTCTGGTACTATATCAAGAGACTACCGTCTAAGCTAGTAAACACCTTCATTGATGAGGATATTTTAATGCCAAAAGAACCGAATTTGCTAAATGTGACCAACTAAAAATAATCGAAGAAATACGCAATTTAATGAATGTGAAATCTTGAATTGATTTGTCATTGACCTTCGAGTATTTGTCTCAATTAATAAAATATATGAGTAGACTATTCCATGGTATCTAGAGTATTCGTTGCAACCAGTTTGGGTCCCTCAATGTGGCATACACCATTGTTGTCAAATGTGCCTTATTTTATGACTTAGAAAGTTAAAGAAGAAAGTGATATTATTTCATAATGTAAACAAAAAAAATAAAAAAGTTCTCAATTAATACTCTCTTTCTTTCCTCATGCACTTGATGGAAAATTATTGGGTTTTTTTCCAAAATAAATAATTTAAAAATTTTTTTTCCCAAAATAATCAAAGTCAAAAGGTTTTTTTCTCAAAGTAAGGCAAAACGCAATTTAGAGTTGCATTTTTAGAGAAAACGCAACCTTAAAATGCGTTTTGTATAAAACTCGTATAAAGCTACGCGATTCTTGACAAAACGAAACTCAATAGTGCATTTTGTCAGCGATTCCTGACAAAATGTAATTCGAGAGTGCGTTTTGTCAAAAAACACAACTGGTGGGTGCGTTTTCTGACAAAACGCAACTCGGAATTGAGTTTTGTCAAAAAAACGCTACTACCCACTGCGTTTTCTAGTTATTCCCTCACACACACAGCCACTCCCCCTTCACACCCCCCCCCTTCACCCGGCTCCCCCTCCCCCTTCCTTTTTCGTTTTTTTTTTTAAAGCTCCTTTTTCATCTCTCCCCCCCCCCCCCCCCATACACCTTTACTCTCCATTCACCTGCCCCCCCTCCCCCTCCCATTCCTTACTCCTCCTTACTCTCTAGGTGCCCCCCCTCCCTCCAATTCAGCTCCAGCTCCCTCTCTCCCCATTCCCTCTGTTTCTCATTCTAATCGGCTCCCTCTTCTTCTCTTTCCCTCTTTGCGAATAATCTCGGCAAGCTCTCCTCCCCACTTTCTCTGCCCTTTCTTTAGATTATAATAAGGTAACAAGATCTAATGTTAAATAAATATATATTTTATAATACATTTGACAGATTACTAAGTGTGTATTATTTTATTTGTAGCCATATTTGTTGCTCCTGCAACTTTGAGAAAGGATTTCGTTATTTTGCAAACTGAACAAGTTAGTCAATTTCATTGGTAAAATAGTCAATTTCATTTATGTTGATAAGGTAACTATTATTTGTATCGTGATTAGCGTGATTATTTATTTATGTTGGTAAGATAATTTTATTTAAATATATAAAATCAAAATGGTTAATTCTTTTAAAAGTATGGGAGTGAGAGAGAGAGAGAGAGCATTCGAAGAAAGATAAAATTATTCCAATGTCATTTGTAAGTAAGTATTTTAATCTGAATCTAATTCCTTTTCAGTCTCGCCCATACAGTAGTCATTGGGGTCGATCAGCTCTAAGCCGATCTCATCTGGGATGTCAAACCTGGCCCTGAACGAAGCAAGGGCTGACGGACCATCTAGCATTTTACGAAGACGGGACGCCATCAGGGGGCAACCGTCAAAACACAGAATACAGTGAAGAGCAAAAGAGTTGCGGGCTCGAAGGACACTTACAGTGGTGGGTGCCGAAACAGCTGACGCACACGCTATTCAGGAGGCAAAGGAAAAAGAGCAAGTGTCTTCCAACTGATTAGGGCGTCGCTCTTTTATATACACCAGAGCCGTCAGTTCGTACACGGTAAAACGGCGTTAATCATGACGCTCTGCCGAAGCGTCACATCGACCGTCGATTCAATAACACCCCACCAATAAATTTGTTAAAATCCCCATCATTTATGCGGTCGGGTGACCATTACAGCCCTTGGCCGTTTCAGAAACCAAAACTACAAAAAGGCTGGGGGCCAATTGTAGGGGTATAACCCCTGGCCCAACCCAATGGGTGAGGCCCAATCTACGCAAATAAAAGTTAGGGCTGCTTGGCAAGCCCAGATCAGAATTAGAGGGAAGGCCAATTTTGACTGCCGACCTCCTTCCCAGCGTAGCCCAAACTGCGAAAAGCGGGCCCAAACCGCTAGCGGTCTTTGAACATTAAATGCAGAGTTGACTCGCATTAAATGCACGAGCAGCTGCCCACGCGACGTCGACGTGCACGTCCGGTCAGCCGGAATCCTCCACGACGGTGCGCCAGACCCTGTAAATAATCAGGTGGCGTCGATAATGATGCCTACCCAGCAGGCCATGAGAGCTTGCTGGTAGGTCAAGGCAAAACACGCTCCCTCAAAGATTCTATAAATACCCTAGGCCATCGAAAGCCAGGTATGGACAGTTAACTCCAAGTATTCACAACTTTCATTCATCTTTATTGATTAAGCTTGCTAACTTAATCTTCGGAGTGTGATCGGCCCACTAAGGGTCGACCCATTCTAACCTCCTTGTCTTGCAGGAAGTATTTGGACTCATTCATTTGGGACTTGAGAGTTCGGCCCAGCCTTTTCGAAAAATCCGACCTACAGTTGCGTTTTACATTATTTTGGAAATAACCTTTTGGCTTTGATTATTTTGGAATTTTTTTTTAATTTATTTATTTTGGGAAAAAAACCCAAAATTATTGCTTATGTGCCAAAAAAGAGAGTCCTCATTTATTTGTCATTGTGATTTGCTAAGATCTCCATAGTTGATGTGGTATATCCCAAATTATTCCTACGGCTAAGATACATTTCAAGATTTGATTATATCTTTATTTGAGAATTTAAATCGCTTGGGTTTCCTCATAAGGTGTGTGTCTCGAATCAATCACCCTCAAACACAAGCACAGTTTTGGTATATCAAAAAGGTTAGGAAGAGTACAACAGTCAATGAATGGAGGTTTTGCTCCTCCATATTTGCATGTATGAGGCTATCTAACGAGAGGTGTAAATTAGATAGCTGTCATAATCATTTTGTTCCTGTTTATTGAATCCATTGGATTTCCTTTGTTCATTTCATAGCATTCTCTGAAAAATCTTAAAGTTTGTAATAAGGGTTTCTTATGTATTATATCGTTTTGTTATTTCTATAAACAGTTTTTTCAATCTTTAATCTCTTAGTTAGATTCTTCATTTGAGTTTTACTTCATCTGATAGAACTTTGTTTTATCCATTGATTACTCTATGAACAATTAACTGAATAATTACTTTCATTTTACTAGAGGAAAGATCATGAACATTACGTAAATCACTCATTTTTCACCCCCCCTTTTTTCATACCTATGCAGTTAGGTCTACAACACTAGACATTTTCTTCCATGGAGGATTTAGTGGGGTCTCGATTGTATTGCTGCTTCAAGTGTCGAAATATTGTTGCCCTTCACGATGATATAATTGCCAAAAATTTTACGGTAAAATAGTTAGGGATTGATTTTTACAAATTTTCGTATGACATGCACTTTATGATTGAAGTTTGAACTCCAATATTCTAGGCAGGAACTGGTCGAGCCTTTTTATTCTCGCATGCAATGAACATTTTCAAGGGTCCTAAGCAGGATCGTCAACTGATCAGTGGCGTCCACAGGGTTGCCGATGTATATTGTTCTGATTGCCATGAGTTGTTGGGCTGGAAGTATGAACAAACTTACCAAGAAGAACATAAGTTCAAGGAGGGAAAAATCGTACTTACAAAGTTCAAGATCACAAAGGCAGCAGAAACCCCATTGTATTGATTTATGCAAGGTTTTTTTTTTTTTTTTTCTTTCTTTCTATGGTTAAATATGTTCATCTGACTGAAACAATTATCTATCTATCAATTTGAACCTTGCATTGCAACTCATATGAATTTCTTGATGTCATTAGTTTTGCAAAATTGCTTTTTTGTATGCTTGATGAAAATTTTATAGATTGATACGATTATAAATATATATGTTCACGCAGCCATCCCAAATTAATCTACTAGCTTCATCTGGTTGTGCTCGAATCAATTACTAGCTTTTCTTGAAAAAGATCATATAGCAAACTTTGGATGGCTAGATAAATGAATCGTTAAGATGTCTTCTTAAGAAAATTTCATAGTTAAGAGGCTACGGGGTAACTATGAGTTAATTAGAATGAGTTCTAATGCCAAGAACATACATCTATATCGATATGCTCATCGAATAGAATGTGTCGGTTAGCTTTAACTGATGAAGTGATCTCTTGGTACCATTGGAAAGAAAGTTCATCGAACAGTAGTGGATAGAGCTCATGGGGCTACAGTAACAGCTAGAGAGGTCTATTTTGATGTAATATTAGATGTTGCATAATTTTGTTTTATCTTATAAATTTTCTTTATCGCTCTCAAAAGAATGAAAAATAAGACCCAACCATGGCAGTAGCTTAGACAGCAGACTCGATTAATGTTATATATTCTTTTATATATGTGACAAGTTGATTACAATTCTCCATGGGCCGCTCACATCATATCAATTAAAGGGCCCTCATCTCAATAGTTAACACCGTCTCTCTCTCTCTCTCTCATGCATAATAATCAATTGTTACCATCTTTCTACATTGACTTGCACAAAATTTAACAAAGTTTATTCTTTTTAAATGCAACAAAAATGAAGAGATTATGATCATCATAAGCTGTCATGGTACATAATCATATATATCATTTGTAGGAAAATGTTATTCCTTCAGAATTTTTGTATAGAATTTTGAACAAGAATAATGTAACAGTGACAGTTTGGTAATTAAAATGCATTTTGGTGGGTTCTTTGTTTTAAAGTGATAGGCTCACAACTCAATCACATCATTCTGAATATAAATTATGTATGAATTTTCTAAATGTATAACATTACCCTTATTTGTATGGAGTCTAAGCTGCAGATACCACATTAGGAATAGAATCTTTCGTCAACCCTTCAAGCTTTCCCAGTAAATACAAACACACGAGGACATGGTTAATTGCCACACGGACAGCTATTGCCACAATCGATGGGGAAAAAGAAAAAATAAGACTTTGCTCTTGAATTTCTTTTTTTATTATTGGGTAAGTTGCTCTTGAATTTCATATCAATATAAGGAAGGCGGGTATGTGAAGATGAACTAGGCAGACCTTCCATAACGCTCCGTTTGGTCGTGTCAATATAATATCAATTGCAACGCACCTGGGACCATTGGCAGAGAACTAGGCAGAAACGACAGTACAAAAACATCTATGAGAGAGAGAGAGCGCTCTGCTGAGGAAGCTTCCTAGAAAGCAAACTCGGGACCAAAATAAACAAAATCTCCGTGATGCTTACGTCTTGGCCAGTGGCCACGACCACAAATCCCACCTCCAAACGCACTTTCCCGGAAACTGTTGGATAGAGAATATGAATCACGTATTTCAGGAATATATATATATGAAGTGGCAGTAGACTTTGGTAATCTGTGTTTATCACCCACGCCACAGGCGTGGCCGGTCTTACGACGAATCAAAAGCGTTCATTCAGATAGCACCCGTCTAAGATGGAATAGACACTTGCCACCCATCCAACATATCTCCTACAGTGCCATACCCTTCACAATATATAGTTTCTTCCACTTCAGATTGTTGCAAAATCCACATAGCTGCTGATCACAGAATGGAAACTAAAGAAACCGCGAGAGAGTACGAAGATTTGTTACCGGTGATGGCGGAAAAGCTAGACGCAGACACCTTTGTGTCGGAACTCTGCGGAGGATTTCGGCTTCTGGCAGACCCGGCAACTGGGTTGATTACATCGGAGAGTCTAAGGAAGAATTCGGCACTCCTGGGTATGGAGGGGATGAGCAAAGAAGATGCGGAAGCAATGGTGAGAGAAGGGGACCTTGACGGAGATGGAGCACTCAACGAGACGGAATTTTGCATCCTAATGGTGAGGCTCAGCCCAGGGATGATGCAAGATGCAGAAACATGGCTCGAGAAGGCACTTGATCGAGAGTTGGGACGATCCTCTGCTTAAATGCTTTCGGTAACTACAATGGGTAGTTGACCCGACATGTATTGTTCCAAGTAATTATCATGGAGATGTGAGAAATATCTTAGTGATGCAATGATATTGATGAAACTTATGAAACTCTACATTCGTCATCCAGGCAGGTTAGGTTTGTGTTGTTAGCATTCCCCATATAGGTTTTAGGAGGCTGCAACTTGGATCAACTGGCACGGAGTACCCAGTACAGTTTATAGCCCTCACCCAAGCTTCTCGTTTTCGACGGGTTGCTTGAGCTTGGGCTCCCTAACTGTTTCTTGGACTCTATTTAGTGTATTGTCGCTCTGTATGGATTTGTTCCCAACTGTGTGTTGATGATGCATGTTTAGCAACCAAAAATAAAAAATAAAAACTTGGATCAACTGGCTCCAGCACAATCATCCCACACCCTATACTTGAGCAATTCAACCATAACTCACCCTATCAACTCACACTCTGCACCTTGTATATAAAACATTTACAACACGCAAAGGGCATAATGGACGAGTGAAAGAATGATAGCTAGAAAGATGCAACAAACAAACCCACCCACCCACACACAAATCAGAAAAAAGAAAGAAACAAGAAAAAGCATACTCCAATAAATAAAAAAATATAAAAAATTTCAGAATTTGTTTCTCAATTATTCACTTATTGATATTATGTTCCCACATTCTGGGAGCAGTTTTAAGATCCTATTACAGAACCAGAAAATGATTTCCCAACAGATTGTATCAGAGAAGTATGCATTGCCTAGATAAAATGATAAAAGCAGACAAAATCAAGTATTGACAATGTATGATGATAACTTAGATCAAAGGAGGCATTTTAACATATACTAACTTGCAAACTTCACAAATCAATCTATTTTTGTAGTTCAAACAGTCGAGATGCTGGTTCATCCAATAAAAGTAACTCAAACATCTACTTAGGGTATCTACTAAAGATAATCACATCCTTGAAATCCCTTAACTACAAATACAACACATCCCACTAAACGAACTCCAACCAGCTTCTACCCTACATCATATACCTAAAACTGTCACGACTTGCAAACTACCACAAACTAACACATTAAGCAAGCAACATCCTTCCTTCAACCTGGTGATCTCTCATGTTCTTGACCTTCGCACAGGCGAGCGGCTGCAAGGCAAAAGTTAAGACAAAAAAAAATTTTAACAACAAAAGACACTTTCAGAAGCAAATTAAAAGCACACTTGCACGCACGCTTGCACGTGCACATAAAAGACACTTTCAGAAGCAATCCACTTCTTCCCAAAATAAATAAAAATAAAATAAACTGTACTGGGTAAACGACCCACCTCCGATACCTGCTGTATGCAGGGCTTCTGTTTCTATCATATGATGGACCATTGTACCTGTCATACACTGGGCTGCGAGCCCGCCCATAGTCAGGACTCGGTCGACCCCTGCGATGCACTGGACTTGGTGAGTGCCTATACAGACTATCTCCACGCCTACCATAATCTCTTCTGGGGCCATCATATCGGTCCTCCCTCTCACCATCATCTCTTAGAGCATACTCAACAGAGACCACCCTGTCCAATATCTTGCTGCAAAATCGAACACCCCTCGCATCTTATTAGGGTACATATTAAAAAATAATGGAGGCATAAAAACTTCTAACCAAGAAAAAATTCAACAAAATGTGTCAATTTACCTCATATGTGTACACTCGAGAGCTTTTGTGGCATCCTCTTGTGTTTCAAACTGCACAAATGCAAAGTTCCGTCGAATTCGGACATGCAGAACCTTCCCATAAGGTTCAAAATGCCTTTCTATATCACGGACCCTTGTGCGGATTGGATCAAAGTTTATAACAAACAAGGTTTTGGTGGGTCTCTGGTTTCCCATTGACTTAGAGCCATCACGATGACGGCCATGTTCACCCTACAAGGCGGTAAGCTCTCATCAGAATAGAACCAAATAATGATTTGAGCTTTCACTAGGCATGTGTATGGAACTGATCAAAGTTTATTTAATGCAAGGAGGAACAAATGGGAAGCAATGGAGACAAGAAAAATAAATAAAACTAGTTAAGAAACAACGAACCCTAGCCCACTCCACTGACAGCCTGCGCCTGTCATATCCAAATGATCTGTTGTCAAGACCACGAATGGCATCCGCGGCATCATGCTCATCTTCAAAATAAACAAAAGCAAACCCTGCAGTAACAAAACCAAAATCAGAAGCAGCAGAATATTCCATTACTCTCGTCCGAGACCGCCCAACAGGCAGTACATCAGGATCTCTGTCCCTGGCAAGAAAAAAAAGCACGAGACCTGCAAATAGGTGAACAGCTGATGAACATAAGGATGTAGAGGCCTTGCATGATGAACTAAATCATGGTCATGGTGGCATATTAAAGGTTTAAATCCAAAGTTTCAGGTCTGATCTGTCATTGCTAAGCATGCTTCACCATTCACACAGCACGAGTTCAGTAGTGGAAGGCATGGCATGATAGAATTCATTGATCTCCTTATGATCATTGGTGGCAGACATAGCATGATGAATTGATAGATCACACCACAACCATTCTTGTGAAATGGCAACTTTGGGCAGTAAGGTAAGTGGTTGATAGATGGTGGAGTGACTGATGATCAAGTGAATGAAATGCAGAACGAGTCCATCTGTAAGTAGGAGTGCAGGCAGGCAGGTGAGTTTCCTTTGTGTTAGAAGTTAATAGCACAGAAGTTGGCGAGCCAAGATAGAAGATCATTATCCTGCGTCAAAACAAACAATTAAATATGGAGTTCTTCTCCAATGAAATTTCAAATTTTGGCTGCCATTTTATTTCCTGCTTGGTTAAGTAGCCGTATATCAACTTCGAACGAATCCGAGGTTTCACAAAATTCAACGTGAAGGCTACCTTGCGCCTGGTAATTAAGAGAGCAACAGCAGATAAGCACAATTAACATACTATAATAACTAACCACTTTTGACTTAATTTAGTCACTCTAGATATGAAAGGAGAAAAAAGATTTAGGAAACTAGGTGAGTTTAGTTGGTCAAAAGGCAGGGAATCTTCAAAAACAAATTTGAGTCCACCAGACCTGACACCACTACAAATTTAGGCCAGATATTGGACAGCCAGAAGTTAGAACATCATGAAAAATACACATGCCCTCATAACAATATAAATCAAATAAGTTGAATGATTAGAACTGAGAAGAAATAAAGTAACTGCAAAAGGAAAGGAATGGAAAGGAAAGGAAAGGAAAGAATGAATCTGCATATCTAAAAATTGAAAACTACCTGATCACGAATGGGGTATAGATGATGATTCAATAAAAATACTGAAACATTTAGCAGAGAGGTTAGCCCAAGTGGTAGTTGATTGTACTCTAAAAAGTACAAATCAGGGTCCCTAATTGTAAGCTATTGTTAGTAAATATTTATATATTATTTATCATTTGAATGCAAAATTAGTTTTCTTTTACGTTTTTGTGTTTTGTACAGACTTAAAACTAAAACCGAGCAAAATAAAGCTGGCGTGCACACACCCACATATTTTTACTCCGAATGTCAATTTGATATATATGTGTGTGTGTGAGTAGTATATTTTATATATATGCAATGTGTGTGGCGGTGCATGATTACATATATAAGTATATATATAAGATGATTACATATATTATAATATCCTAATGGCCAAATAGGTCACATATTATGTATATATATATATGCAGATTGAAATGATGAAAGCAAATGGAGGATAAGAAAGTAAAGCACAAGCAAGGACAAGGAATTAAAACTTTTGGTCATGCTATGATGATGTTGCCGGCAAGGAGCAAAAGAATAAAAAAAAATATAAGGCTCCACTCTTTGAAACCTATAAATTGAAGAGCTCCAGTAAGGAGAGGAGAGTCCAGGAACAGTTGTAAAGAGCTTCTTCAATTTATTTTCTGTCTAGATTCCAATTAATTGTTAGTGTTTTTCAGTCAGTTAATTTTCTGTTTCAGTATTTTCTTTACTATTATTCTGCAGTAATAAATCCTTTTATTTATGAAATCAATTTCTTTAAAACTAAGTCTTTTAAATATGAGCAGCTAGTTTTATTCTTAGAGCCAATTGTGAATATCACTTGACAGTATTGGAATGATCAATTAAGATTTGTCTTTCCACTCTAGATTTATTTGAAAATTTAGTGTTTTTGCACACGTTCGGTATATTACAAGCTTGGACACGTACACGTATATTTATACATGTAATGGTTTCGTGTGAGTTTAAACTAGAGTAAGTTTAAGAGTAGGGAAATTAATATAGGAACAGTGTGAGAGTAAAGTAGATGCTGGTTTACTCTACACTTAACAGAGACTTGTATATTTTATGCGGGTTTTTTGTCTAGTATGTTTTTATGTCCAAACCTTTGGTAGGAACCTAAAACCCTTAATCCTAATCCGGAATGGATCGAGTTATATTCATGACTAATTGATGTTTAGTTCATTCGAAAATTTAGACTTTTAATTATGTTTGTAATACCTTTTACCTTAATAAAGCAGCTGGTATATGCAAATCAATTGTGAGAGTCTTCGATAATAATTGAAATAGTATCTAGCTAGAACATTTGAAAACACGGGCCTCTAATTATGCTTATTACGCGTATGCCCTGACAAAGCATTGCCAAGTATTTATGAGTCGATGGTGAGGGTTTCATGATTTTAACTGAGAAATACTCTAATATTTGGTTATCATTGAATATACCCATTTGCTAATATATTAGATCCGAGTAGGCTAAACAATCGGCAATTGGTAAATCTGTATTGATCATTCCCAAGTAAATCAAGTGATTGAATCAATTGAATCCAAGACTTTTACTTTACAAGCCGTAGTGGCACCCTCACTCGAGGTCATGTGTTAGACTCATCCTCTCACATCGCCCTCCAATGTACCCCAAAAAAAAAAAAATTTACTGAAATCAAAATTTTGGAAGCAAGAAAACCAAAGTATGATAAAAAATCTATAGGAAATGGATTCAACTTAGTCATAAAGTTACCAAAAATTCCGAAGTCATGGGAATTAAGCCTCATGCTGACTGCCACAAATTAACAAAATCCAATTGACTAATGCGCAGACGTCACATTTCGATGAGAGAATGCGAAATTCCAAACATATTTTCTTTGAATTTTCATGATGCATGTTAAACAATATTCCCACTAGGTTAACAACAGCACAGTAGAAACAGTAATCTCAAAACTTTATGATTGACTCAAACCGGCTCATAATCAAGGGCATAACTAAAATACATTCCTAAGATTAATCAATCAAAGTCTCTCAAGATTTTATCGCAATATGTGTAGTAATTTGGTTAACTGGGATAGATAATTCAGCAATAGAATTCAATGGAAATCTAAGAGACAAACGATAACCATTAAAACTCAATAGTTATAACCAATCAAATTATGGAATCGAGTAGTGAAATATACCGGATTTCATGTCCACACGGTCCACCCTCCCGTACTTGGAGAACAATCGCTCCAAGTCTGATTGGCGAGTATCGTACTCAAAGTTACCACAGAACACTGGCCTCATCTTCACAACTCCGCTCCCCAAAGTACCTTCAAGTAACCCAAAAAAATGCCTCACACAAAACTGATTTCAAGCCAAGACAAGTGGAAACTGTGTTTGGCTGCTGAGAAACAAAGACTATAGCTCTTGAGTACTAGAAAAACCTGTGTTTAACGAAAAAGGTTTTCACCAACATGAAACCCTAGTTCAAGAAATCAGTATTTTGGAACCCAAGTAGCAGAAATCAAAGCTTTCTAAATTAGTTCAAAAACCTTAAAAATGTATGATATCCTATCACAAAAACATACCCATCCGTACATAAATACACCGAAGAATAAGGAATTGAAGAGTCGGAGAAGTACCTTTGCGCTCCGAATCAATGAGAGAAAAACCCTAGACGGAATGAAAGAAGAGGGTTTGGGGACTGTAAGTAAAGTAGGGTTTGGTTAGTTTAATAAATAGCTTTAAAAATGGCCAAATAGTTATAGGTTACACGTGGCTCGTTCTGGTCCGTCAGATGATGGCTAATGCACGTATTCAACCGCCTGGTGGTGTCCACTTGTACAAAGAGGCCCAGCTCAAATAATCAAGTCAGTAATGGGCCTAGGCCTACGACCCGTATAATGCTAATTGGTCAGCCGAACTGAAATTATATTGGTTTTGGGCCTTTTGGCTATTAAAACATTTTCTCTTCCTGTGTTACAAATTAGCATGCAAGGTCCACCACTTCAGCCTCAGACTTAACAGTCCACTTGTAATTTGATTGATTATGATTATATTTTAATACTTTATATTATTTTTGTTAAACTATTTAATAAATTTTCTTATTAATATCTTATCAAATTTTGTATCACCTAGTGTTTACCTTTTTTATAATTTTTATTTCACATTTTTCAATTCCATTTTCCCTTTTTCTTATTATCCTATTAAAAATCCCTAATAAAGATGAGCTTAAAGCCTTAAATACACATATAATTTCTATTGAAACTTGGTTTCATCATCACTCTTTTTCCCTATTATTGTCTCACTTTCACAATTGCTCACTTTCTCTCAATATCTATATATTTTTGTGGTATCAAGCCACCACTCCATCAACTCACTCCATCACTTGTTCATTCCCCAAACTATCATCTTTGCCAACATTCAAATCCATGGTGAAATTTCTGAATTACATGAATTTACCTTCACTTGGTGGGTGCTTGATTATAACTAGTTATTCAATTTAATTTGCTATTCAATTTATGAATATGATCAAGTCATTCCCAATCGCATATTATGCATAAGTAAAAACAAATCAATTGAACATAAGACAAGACATATGATATTTTTAGCGTGAAAACTAGGGGTGGCAGATGGACGGGTTTGGGCGGGTTTAGACGGATTCTAAATGGGTTGTGGGTTAGAAGCAATTAACCTAAATTAACCCATTTATAGGACGGGTTAAATATGGGCGGATTGGATACGGATTAGTCCAAACTCATGAACCCAAATCCAACCCGTTTAACCATGACTTTTTTTTTGTTTTTAAATTTGTTTGGAAGTACAATTGCAAAAAACCTAAACCTGTCACCACAAAACCACATAAAAAAAAAAAAAAACCAAATCCAACCCTCTATGGATGTTGACTTTCATTGCGTGAGAGGACAGTAAGAATGAAGGTGTTAGTGACCGGCGCTTCCAGTTACTTAGGCAGAAGCCTCTGCCACCCCCTCCTGAGACAAGGCTATTTCGTTCAGGCTTTCATCCGGTCAACTAGCGACCTCTCTTGCCTCCCTGTGCCTACCCACGGTGGCAGAGGTGGCGACTCTCTGGAGCTCGCTTACGGAGATGTAACCGACTATCGGTCCCTCTTGGCTGCCTGCTCCGACTACCACGTCATCTTCCACGTCGTCGCTCTTGTTGAGCCTTGGCTTCCAAACCCTTCAAGATTCTTCACAGCAAGCACCCCACTCCCCTTTTCTCCACTCAATCCAATACTAAACAATTGAATCTGAACTTCGTTGAATTCAGGCATCAAATTTCGTGCTCATTTGTTTTATTAGGTTAATGTTGGAGGGTTTAAGAATGTATTGCAAGCATATAAGAAGATGGAAACAATAGAGAAGATAATATACACGTCGTCGTTCTTTGCTTTGGGATCAACCGATGGATATGTTGCCGACAAGAGTCAGGTTAGTACCATGAATCAGTGGCGGTGCTGGTGGACGGCCACAGTGGTGGCGCTAGTGGAGGAAGCAGTGGCGGCGCTAGTCGAGGCAGTGGCCAGATCTTGGGAGTTTAAATATTAGGGTTTCGGGAAAATGAGAGAGAGAGAGAGCTGCTAGGGATTTTGGGACAAACAAGATTGGAGTTTCTGTTTCAAAATGGGTTTGTTTAGATTTTTTTTTAATTGGGTGTTTAATGGTCCATAACATCAACCCATTTAAGCCTATTTATAAACAAGTATTTTGGAAGTAGCCCAACAATAGCTCACTTATTAAAATTATTGAACCCAAACCCATTTAACATGGACATAGTTGGACGGATTGATGGTTATGGACTCACTTTGCCAGCCCTAGTGAAAACTCAAACTCGAAAAAAATCACGAGATCTAATCTAGCCAACTATTAAGAATTAAATACAAAGTAGTTAACTTACAATCCAACCCTAGATATCCCAATTTTCATGTGACGAATTCTCGCGCTTTTAGGCATGCTCTTCTTGTATTAATCGAATACCACGATCACGTACCGATCCACCCATGATACGGTTCTTCAATAATTGCTTTAAGTGTTGAACACCACAATACCATTAGAATCCACTAAACACTAGATGTACCAGTCCAATCTTTAAGCACTATAATCAACAAATGATTCACAAGAACAACTTACTACTGTACTAATTCAAAATTCAAGAATCTAAGTTGAATTAAACTTATTTGCATACACCGCAATTCACCATTCTCCCATGCTTAGATCATGACAAATTTCAAGCCATGAATTCCTATCTTGATTCACCACCAAGACTAAATTGATAAAAATTTAAAGTTTTTTTTCTTACCAATGAGTAGAGAAAGGCTTCTATAGCTTCAAGCATATAAACAATAAGCTCTCTCTAATGTCTCTGTGATAGTATATTCTATTAGAGTTGTAAAAAAGAGGTGTAAAAACATGATTTTTGCCTTCCTTTAATCTCATATTATAAATAGGAGAACTTGGGTAAATTTAGACTTCTGAATCAGTCCAAAACTCTTTAAAATTAGATTTTTTGAGTTTTAAAATCTGTAAAGTCGGCTGATTCTCATTGGGGCGAGAAGACCTCTTTGCAATCTCGCTGGAGCAAGACTTGGGCAAGATCTAAGTGAAATCGTCCTTCGCAATTTCATTGGGGCAAAACCTGGGCAAGACCTAAACAAACTACTGGACGAAAAAACCAATTCTTGCTGGGGAGAGACTTGAGCAAAACCTACTGGCCTTTTTTCTTGATCCTGGTTGGGGTTTGACTGGAGCGAGAAAAGGGCCACAGTTGAACTTTGTTCTTGAAGCTTCTTCATTTCTTTCTAAATGTTATCCAAACTGTCCTTATACCCGGCACAAAAGCTTTTTTTATAATATCTATCATCTATCTAGTTAACAATTACATGGAGAATAAAAATGCATTACAATTAACATAAGTCTTAACACATGGCATTCAAATTTATCAAATCAAAGTACCCCGTTAACTAACAATCTCAGCATCGCCTTTATCTAAAAAAATTTGAAAATAAAATAAAAATCGGAAGGGATGATCGTGTAATTTCAAATAACATAGAAATGCCACGTGTATTTTCAACATCCCTTTGGAGTTGTCAGTGTAATTTACCAAAAAAAAAAACAAAAAAAAGAACCAAAATTTATTGCAAATTTTTTGAAACTACTTTCATCTGCATGTGTAACATTTCCCTCAGAGACGAGAGAGACAGCACAAAGAAAAGGGCAGTCTTGGTCTGATCAGAGACAGAAGAGTCTTATGGCGTGGAAGACTCGGCGTTGACAGAGCAGAAGACGTCTAGAAATGACAATTGTTGGGGTGGGTGGTCAAGAGATTTACCAGCGGCAGGCTAATGGACCATGCTCTGGACCACTAGTAGTGTTGTTGAAGTTTCAATGCAAAGCAGTGGCTCGGCAATTGCTGGAGTGGGTGGTCAAAAGATTTACCGCAGCAGTTGAAAGAGCCTAACTAGAAAAGACTTTGATTTCTTACCTTCCTTTGTTGAAAGACAACGAAAATGTGGAACGAGGAATCGTCAGGCCAATGAAGCCATGCTCTGGACCACTAGTACTGTTGTTGAAGTTTCAATGCAAAGCATTGCCTGGGCTTTCTTATTTTTTTTCCAACCTGAAATTCAAGCTTACAAATGAAGATTTTTTTTTTTTCTAAGCACGGAAGTGCTTTGAATGTCCCTTTATGGAATACTTATTTTTGCTAACAGGGTATCCGGCTAACTTGATCGTACCTTGATTAACTTTAAAATTTGTGCAGTCTTTTCGTCTCACACAAACCGGATAATTACAGTGCCAAAAGTCTTGAAGGTAGTTATAAGGAATTTACAGCAGGTAAGACGTTTTGAACCTAAGATTTTGAAGAGAGCAGACCTTTAAACTCTAAGTCTTGACTACCAGACCAGTACTTTGGGATGAACACGGATATATGAGTGAGCTTATAACTCTCTACTCATTGAAGAATAAAAGTTACATTGAGCATAACTAGAATGGCTAATGTGACCTCACCCATAATAACTAAACTGAGGAAACAGAATACTTGAAAACCATATTACCAAAAATTACAAGATCACTCTTTTTATTCTTGGGTGACGGAGGGATATACCATTTGACTCATTTTTTTTTTTCATGCTTTTTTGCCCGAGGTTTGCATAAACTTACAATCAAGAGGATTTTACTAATCCTCACTTCCCGAAAGGAAGAATGTGAAAAAAAATTTCCTTTTCGTAGGGACCAAGAGATTGGACCTAGTTGTAAGAAGAATGCTTGGTATAAATCACTCATTTCTGTTCAAGAGGCTTTTAAGTGCTTGAATTACCAACTAATGCATAGTTAAACGTTTCAAAGCTTCGAGCATCAAATGCAAGTAGCTAGTAGGCACTGTCCAACAAATGGGGTATGCATGCTCAAAATTTATCACTAGTTAGTAGGAATACAATATGTTGACAATGATCGATGCCAAATCCTAGCCGAGCCATGATATATTATCTGTTGTCTGTTGAAGTTACACAAACAGCAAACCCTCCGAACTTCTTGATCATCTACACACTACACATATCAGCATAGTTTTGCCAGATCAATGTGAACTTGAAACAAATATAGAATTCGTCTCTTTATCTTGTTAGGCTAGCCAACATATGAAATCGGCGAGAATGGATATATATATATAAATATACACAAATTAGCAAGCAGCTGTCCTATTCAGTGGGGATCAATGAGTTGGCAGCTTTCGCATACAATTTTGATTTAGTCTACGAAGACCTTAGATGTGTTGGTAAGCTTCCGACAACTGGGACGATTACAGGGAATAGGAACACAAAAGAAAGCTTTGCCCAAGAGGTTATCTTCAGAAAACAATGCATAGTGGGGGTTTATTTTTATTTTATTTTTGTTGGGGGGAAGGAGGAAAAAAGCTTGGAATGTACATGTATATACAAGACTTGTTCTAGATCAATCTGGCTCATTCCTAGCTAAGGACATTGACAGTTACCTGTGAATTTTGATCAGTGCCAAGCAACTTTGTTGTGAAACAATTAAATGCCAAATTACTCATGGGTGATGAGAAAGAAAGCAATAAATACACCCTATGGTAGAGGTCAAATCCACCCAACTCATACATAGTGACAGAGAATATATTTCCATATATATATAATTTTTTAAGAACTCTTGGAACTATATATTTTGAAGTGGCATGTCCAAACCCATTTTACTTTTGCAGTAAGAAATAACATTACTGGCTTCACTACAACAAAATCAGGCTTTTGCTACAATTTTTTTTGTCACAAAATGTCAAATTTTCGTCTCAATAAAGTTATTGTGATGAAAATTTTTTGTCACCGGCTTGTCACAATAAGCTCATCATAATAAGTCTATTGTGACAAAATTAACAACTTGTCACAATAAGCATATAAATGTACTGACAACATGGTTTTATCACAATAACACCACAAATAACAACAAAATGTTTCGTCACAATAAATAAAACATTTTGTCGCCATATACCTCTTTTTGTCACAAGAAGTACGTTCCTTATGGAACGTATTGTGACAAAAATATTTTATCACAACATGTTTTAAAAAATAATTTCGTCACAAGAAGTATAATTTATTATGACAAATCTATTCTGGTCCCAAAACATCATTTATGGTGACGAATGTTTTTGTCCCCATAGGATGCATTGTGTTGCAAAATCCAGTTTGTCACAATAGGTTTGTGGACAAAAATATTTGTCGTAACAAACAAATTGTTACAATATATCTTTTAGTGGTGATGATGCAATTTGTCACAATAGACTTTTTTTTCTTGTAATTGAAAGTTCTGTGATGACAAAAATGTTGTCACAATTAGATTTGTTTTACCAACCAATTGAATGTTTGTGACAAAAAGAATACCTCAAGGCTATTAGGACAAAGCATGTTTGCCCCTCGCTTTGTGACAAATCCATTGTCACAAAAAATTGTTAAATTTTCATTCACCAAATCTTACGTGAAATATAAGTGTCAGTCAATATTCTCTATATAAATGAAAAAAAAACACGTGCCTATGACTAAAAACCATATATATTAATATAAATCATTCAAGCAATTGCTTCAAATCTAATACAAAAGCTACTTTGCAAAAAAGAGTAAACTAGGATACTTCACTTGCTAAACTAACTAAATGTTGCCAATATGAAAACTTCGTGTAGCTGCATCTCAGAAAAACCGAATACATCAAAAATCTTTTGATTGAAGGCTTGAAGGAAGATTAGCATTCTTTTCAACTTCACCAAGGTTGAGTTGGAAAATACAATCATCAAATCAAATGTTGCGATTATCTGCAAAAAAAAAAAAATTACAAGTTAAAGTTAACTCTAAAAGAAGACAACTGTGAATTAGCAAAAATAATTAATTGTTACAAAAACTAATAACACATAATTTCTAGGCAGAGCTCAAATACTAATATGACAAAGAGGACAACTCAAATTTGGTAACTTATTATGGTAAAGAAAGCTCAAATTTGGAGCCCGCTAACTATAAAGATGAAAAACAACTAAAGATGTATGTACTATCTACAAGGCACAGTTAGCAACCCCAGTAACCAATGGTCTATGAAAGAGGTGTGGTTTTGCAGATAAAGCCAAACTAAAAAGAAGACAATTTACAGAAATAGCATGAGAATCGAATTTGCAGACACATCAACTAATTTCCTGAGCTTTTAATATTTCTAGCACTTATTGTGAAATCTATATATTGACAGCAAAAGATTAAATCTGCTAGCATATAATACCTACAATGCCTCTCACTCTTCATATTGGTGAACAAATTAAATTGTAGCTTCTGTTAGTTCAAACAGAATGCTTCATTAAATTAGTCAATGGGAATCACTTTCAACTAGTTCATACATAGACATCCCTGCTCTTAGACCAAGACAATAGGGATCACTTCACTCTTCATATTTGTGGAAAAAAGAAGCTTATTCTGAATGTAACAAACACGATGGGTGACTACTAAATGCTTCCCCTATAATATCATCAACAAAACAATTAAACCAAATTCAAGTAGTAATCTTAATTACATGATCCAATTAGCAATGAGCTTCCCAACACAAATTGATTTGCAATCTCAGCTTGTGTCAGGCATAGCAAATACTTGTTATAAATCCTGCCTGTGATTAAGGAAACCAAGGTACCATATGATGAACACTATAATATAACATATATTAGCGTATATGCAGAAATTACTTTAACATTTTTACTCATCTAGAACAATGTAGCAGTGACATTTTTGAGAATACAGTGGATACTAATCCTTTTTTTTTCTTTTGTTGTAACTGATAAGTAGCAAATTTGTCCTATGTTTAAGGCATCTTCTTCGGTCAAAGCTGAACTGAAGGGTCGTTTGACAATTCCAGATTTGGCTTTTAGATATCAACTCAATAATGTGATCTTTTATTTCGACTATTTCTCAAATTAGCAGCTAGCATGCAAATGGTAATTCTTCTGTAATTGGTGTGGAGATACATGAACTTCTGCAGGATGTCGATAATGTGGTGGTTAATCTAGCTATTTTACACATTATCTGAGAACCAAGTTGAAACCATCTCATAATCAAAATAGAAAACAAAACTTTTACCAGATCAATATTTGAAATATAAAGAAAACCTATTATTAGAATATGACATGTTAAATGCAGACAATATTCATGTCTTACAACCCAAGAAACTAGGTGAAGGAACAACCACATACCACGGCAACTTACTCCCCATTTTATATGCAATTTGGAAACAAAAGCTCTTCAAAAACTTTTGAAGAGATGAAAAAAATGAGGTACCATAAAACTCTGTAGAAGGGTCCTAGAAACTATGAGAATAAATTCCTCATGTTGAAAGGAGTGAGAATTATCCCTCCAGGATAAAGAGCCACAGAATATTGGCAATTCTAAGTCAAACCTTTACAAATACTGAGCAAAATTTGATAACTCAACAAAATTCCTATAATTATGATTAGTATTCCAAAAAATATTTCATCAATTAGATATGCCATTCAACCAGCGAGGAGAAGCATATATTGTTCACTTATAAGATGTTCTTAAGAAAGAGCAACAACAAAAATCCAAAAATACACCCAAGCTTTTCCTCAACTTCAGGATGCATAGGAAGACTCCCCAGTTGTAGCCAATGCATAAAGCCCAGCAGCGAGACTACTATTTGTGTACCACTCCTCCAATCAACATGATGCCAAAACACAAACAAGAAAGACAATCATAAACATTAAATAGCTGGCAGAAAAGTAAATGTATCATCTTTCTAGTGTATCACTCATCTTTAATACTGCCTAGGGCATTCATGAAGAAGCCTCTGACCTCTCTAAAACCTCTAAGGGATGATGGAGAGATAAAGAAAAATTAAATGCTACATTAATTTGAGATTGTTTCCTTGAATTGTATAAGCATGTACTATGTCAAACATTTCAAGTGCATTTAATGTTTATAAAGCAGCTTAGCATAGACATGAACTTCATGTAAAGTATCTTTGGAGTAGTTCACAGAGGCAGAAAAACAAACATGACAGCAATTTCCACCCTAATGGAGGGGAAGATATACACTATATTATCTTGGACTTAAGCATCTCTATCTATGCTTTATACATATTCATATTCATATTTTGCACACACAACCAGACACAAACACGCATCTCAGCTCACACAACTCACCCTAGTAGATTAATTTCAAGTCAATTGAGGTGAGTGTCTGAAGCTTAGAGACCAGAGCAAAACTTGAACTCTGATTCAAACTTTCATGTATCATAGAGATAGAATAAAGAAGAGTCAGAACCTTGCAAACAGAGTCTACAATTAATATAAGTTATCAGGAAGAGAAGAAGAAAGTTTGATACCAGAGAGAGACGAAGAGAGAAAATCCGAACACCAAAATTGATCCGGCTGATGCACAATCACAAATCTGAAACCAAAAAAAAAAAAACCAAATCAAATCAGCTCTGGCCCTATTAATGCATATTAAAATTGGACAGGAAATTAAACAAATCTTAAACCAACCGCCACGAAAATTGGGGCGGAGGCTCAAACTGAGAGCTCTCGTTCTGAAGAGCATATATACGGTGGTAGGGTCGGCAATGGAGCTCTGCCTGACAGAGGGAGAAGAATATTTACGGGCAGGGTGGGGAATGGGCGGCTGGTGGTGCGCCCGACTGTAGGTGCGGGGAGAGAGAGAGAGAGAGAGAGAGAGAGGGAGGGGGGTGAAAACAAATTTTGGGGCAAGAAAAGCTAGGGCTCGTTGGAGACGAGGGAAATATTTGGGAAACATAGAATGAGAGATTTTATCACGTTGGATGGAAGGAATTTTGGGGAGAAACAAATTTGTGGGTTTTCAAAATTTGAAGGATATTTCTCATATTTCATTTGTCATCAAATAAATAATAATTTTAGTTTACTTTTCATTAATTATCATCTCCCTTTTTTTCTTTCTTTCTTTCATTGGACAAGCTTGTGAAAAGGAAATAATATGATTATTTTATTTACTAAAAAAATTAAAAAAATAAAATTTAACTATTCAACTTTAAAGACGCACAAAATAACTTAAAAAATCCCAAGACTTGAATAATTCTAACTTCCATGGATCAGTTTGGTTCAAATCCATTAACTGTTCAATTCGATTATATATCTTAGAATGGAGAAATTCATATATTTAGTTCGATTCTCGATTAATATTTTTAAAACTCAAACTGACCCAATCTAAATCGAAGCATGAACTGGCATAAAACTTAATCTAATCGATATTAAAAAAAATTCTATATACATACAGTATATATATAAGTCTTCAAATCATCATTTATTGTACTGAAATATTATTAATTTGTTTGTATGTTATTTTGTAAAACTTTTGAGTATTTAAGGATACATAATTGAGTCTAATTTTTAAAGTTTTTAAATGCATGGATTTGACCCGAACCGACTCGCATTGATTCCGTTCGGTTCTATAAAAAAGTTAATTCGGTTCAAATTTCAAAACTCTAGAACGGATTAAGATTGGCATGGTTATAGGTTTGGCAAGAACTTCAACTAAGACCCATGCACACTCCTATTTGACTTCTTTTAATTTATGATCCATTATATTTCTTATAAAATATTTAAAGCATATGAGGTTATACACTACCAGTAGATATATAAGTATTGTGGCCAAAAATTTACTTTATTGTTTCACTTATTTCATAATTAAACTAAACACAACTTTTTTTTTTTTCTAACTAATTGGCATTGAGGAAATAAAAAAACAAAATTAATCATTTTGTTTTTATGCGTTGAATTTTTTCTACCTCTTTTTCTTTTATTCTTATGTTTAATTTATTAATAAGTCAATGTTTTTCCTTTTACTAATTACTATTTTATTTATTTATTTTTCTTTGAATCATAATTTACTGTTATGTACAAAAAGCATAAAGATTTCTATATTCTTTTAATACTAGTTGTAAAATATTATTTGGACAATATCTATAATCATGTCATTATTTTGTCACTATACACTAGAGGTAATTACTGGTCAAGTCGGACACGGTAAGAGGATAATAAAAAAATTTGCTAGCTCTAGTTCGGACCAACATGACATTGTGCCTAAAATCTTAATCCTATGCTATCACTAATAATTACTATAAGGTCCAAACCCGCTCGCTCTACCTAGGATGTTAAATTTTAAATTAAGAAATCCAATTAATAAAAAACAATCAATTGGTAGCAAAAAAACTCGCTTTTGGCTCCAATTTTTAAAATCTTCCACGCCATAGTAAAGGTCATATACTGTTGTACATTATTTTATTAAAAAAAAAAAGTCTCAGTCTAAATAAGAAAAAAATAATCTATTAAAAAAAGGAGGTTTAAAATCAATTACACTATTGAACTTTAAGAAAAAAAAAATATTAGTTTAATAAATAAATTGTAGAAATAAAATTTGTTTGAATGTCCCAAATTTAAAAACCTCATATGTTATATTTAAGGCCTTATATAGTTTCTATATCTTTTTTTTTTTTTTTTGAAAAGAAGCCCTGGTCCAAATAAGGAAAAAGACTCATAAAAAACCCAAAATCAATTATTCTGATTAAATTCAGAAAAAAATTAATTTTGTCAAAAAAATTTAAAATTTTATTTTTCTAGTGGCCCCAAATTTTTAAAACTTAAGAATGCAACATATATATATATATCTATATATTTTTAAAAAAAGGCTTTTATCCAAATGAGAAAAAGACTTGTAAGAAAAGAAAGACCAAAACCAGCACACTAGTTTAACTTTAAAAGTAAAAACACCACTTTACAAAAAAAAAAAAGATTTAATTATATAATAATATTACACATTAAAAAAATCTCATTTAAAAATTTCACTTTAGGCCTCAATTTGTCTAGAGCCAAGGCTGGTTTCAATTCAAACTATGTTCCACACATATACCTTTAAAAAATTATTCATTTTCTAGTCTTGAATAAAAATATCTCATTTATAAAGTTCACTTTAGGCCTCAATTTGTCTAAAGTCAGGCCTAGTTTCAATTCAAACTATGTTCCACACATATACCTTTAAAAAATTATTCATTTTATAGTCTTGAAATAAAAAATAAATGTATACCAAGACCTAAGGAGTTAGACTAAGTCTTGATATACAAAAACATATTAATATAGTTGTACATACATATTAATATAATATAGTGCAAATATGTATATTTATTGTGACAAACATTGTTTTGTAGCTACTAGTGTGCCAATTTTGACAATATTTGTGTTGATGTATGTCCAATTTGAATATTTTTTGTTATAAGGTTATTGTGACAAACTGTTGTGGTAATAAGTTGAACTTATTGTGACAAAATAAATTGTCACTATTTCTACAAACTCAAGCTCCTCTTGCTACAAAACAATTTGTAACAATAAGTGTAAGTTATTGTGACAAAAAGTTTCATCACTATACATAAAAATAGAATTTTTTTGCGACAAACATATTGTGACGAAATACTTTCATAACAAATATTTGCTCCCGGTGGCGCTTAAACGTCCCGCCATAATATTAGTGACAAACTATTGTGACAGAAGAACTTTTGTCACAATTTTGGGCTTTTTGTGACAAACTATGGTGACAAAACTCTTGTTCATCACAATTTTACTAGTTGGTATACTTATTGTGACAAAATTAATTTTTGTCACAATAAGTGTACTTCTTGTGACAAATTTAATTTCGTCACAATCAATTTCGTAGCAATATGTGATATTTGTTGTAGTGCTTGCTGTTTTTGGATCACATAGTGAATCTAATCATAGTTTCTCTTTGATCCTAGATCAAATTTTATGATCCCTCAGTTTCCACTTCATCATGGTAAATTAATAATTGGTTTAATCTATTATATGCATAAACAACGCGGCAGGCCGGCAAGTGATCATGCCAAATATAGAGGAATTATGAGCTGCGGTTGCAACTGGAAATGCATTCATTTGGAAGTACCAAAACTTCTGTTTGTTTATGAATAATTTAGAAAACAAAGACAACAAATTGAAGGTATCACCAACTAGAAGGACAGCTAGTATACTATAATTGCCTTCCATAATACTGTTGGTCAAGCTTAATTGAAGTAGAATGCCAAATTAAAGTAAATTAAAGCCGCTTTTTAAGACTTCCCCGTGCCTATGACAGATAATATGTTATATAATAGTAGGGTTTCTAGCTAGTCGTTGAAATCTTAATATAATGACATTGTTGCAGGTGAAACAGGAACTTTCCTGGAATAGTGGTTTGTTCATTAAATATATATGTGTATGCAGGTCTTCTGGAACATATTCAAGATTCAAGAAGACCTGTTCCCTGGACTTGTTCTTCATCTTCTATTTAGGTACTTCCCAATTCAGCTCTAATAGAACTTTGAAGTGCTACGGCCAATTATCAAATACTTTCAAGTGCTTAATTTTTTGGATGTGTATGAGCAGGCCAAAGCATCAAGATTAGACAATGTCAATTAGGAGAAACTAGTTCTAGGAGATCATTATGAAAAAGAGACCTCAACCCCGTGGGAGAGTCTTCCTAAACCACAAGACCCGGCTGGCAATTTAGTCCAATTCTCATGAGCATTACTTCAATTTTTCCAATCTCATATTAATTTAACATAAACTTAGGAAGTTATGAACATTAAACAAAAAAAAAAAGCTTTGTTAAAAGGTAATATAAATTATTATTTTTCCGGAAACTATTAGTCTATAAGTGAGATTATTGAAAAAAACTAACAAACTCAAGCATATCAAGAGATTAGATGGTGATTAATCATCCCATACTGAAAAAAGTTAATATCAAATTAAAAACGTAAAAATTCCATTGAAAAAATCCCACGACCGTGTCATTGATTAGGCAAACCATAACCCAAAAAATAAAAAAAAGGCCATGATTCAACAATTGACTTTAAAAATTAACCAACAAACAAACAGACTTGCCACAAGGCCTACCAACACTACAGTGTACCAGACTAGTATACACCCAATAAAAGACAAAAAAATTACTTATCTACACACATATGCATACAAATGTATAGTCTGAAATTTTATAGCTTACATATTTATGAGTGGATTTAGCTCCTCTCTAAATTTAGTACGAATTGGAGATCTTTGTCTCATAATTAATGGATTTCAAAGAGTACCAAAATTTTAAATTGAACAAAAAATAAATTAATATATATATATATATATATATTTTATTTAATGAAAGGCTTTAAGTTCATAATATCATGGCAGAATGTCGCATTTAATTTATAGATAATTAATTTTCAGTTCCGGCGAAATTAGAGAGGAGCTTATCAATTACGGATACGGTTACGTTACGGTTACGGGGCAATACGGGACAAAGGTAAACCGCACAGGTCGAGAACGTAATTAGATGGAAACTTCGGGAGCTTTATAGTAATTTTCCTCTCCCCTTTAAATTTTAAAAACCAACTCAGAGACCAACAGAATCCCAAAATTCCAAAAACCACCACCGAGAAAAAGATAGTTTAAAAGCAAAGCAGAACTCACCGGTCACGAGTCTTTATAAAAGAGAGAGAGAGCGAACGAATAAGTTCCAGTTTCAAAATCAATGCCTTTCGAAGTGAGAAAATTCCCCGTCGAAGGCCCCATAGAATTGCTCTTTTACTTTGCTTTGTCTCAAAGCCATCTCTCTTCCTTCAAAGGTACAATTCCCTGTATATGTCTCTGCATTGCCATATTTTCTTCTCTGTTTTCAGTTTTAGCCTTTTATTCTTTGACCTTTTATTGTTAGTGTGAGATACATATTTCGGGTTGTGC
>CM065379.1:1152500-1180000 GCA_033060915.1 Euryodendron excelsum | reverse complement strand
TGGATTTAACCCTGCTGATACTGATATAATGCGGAAACCACCCCGCAGAAGTAACGATGCTCTCATTAACTATTGGGTTCTCTTCCGTTATATGGTTAGTGTTTGTTCCTATTATTCTTCCTTTAATATTATCATGTCATAAATTATTGTGGCCCGAGTCATTCTTAGTATTTCATCTCCTAACGTCCTTGAGGACCAATCTCCAATATGTGAGATGAGTTAAAAAATTCATTGTCAATAGTGCTGATGATCTTGCAAGTATTATGATTCTTATATCTTTTAGAATTAGAGACTATAAGCGAAAATCTAAGATGAGAAGTAGCCCAGTGGTTCATTTAATCTCATTCCATTTGGAGCACTTCAGGTGCTCCAATGTCAAGGACACCAAATGAAAAGCATTCAGGTGCAACCATATACACCACTTTAGTATTGTAGATTGTTTGGGCTCTCGTTGTATACTTCGACAAAATTTGATAACATGGAGAGAGAGAAAAAAAAAAGATTCAATAACATGTAGAAAGTTGAAAAGGTAAAGGTTTTCTTGAGCAAATTTTAATTTTATATGTTTTTGGAATAATATGATGAATTTGTCAGTAAATTTTCTTAACAAATATCAATTATGTTGCAAACTTTGCCACTTTATTCGTCGTGTCATTAACTAGTAGTGTCCATGAGGAGTGTGCATTACATGTACAGAGTGAAGAACCTTATTCACTCTAATCCTAAGTGGTGTGCATGCAATTGCAGGTAATAGGTTCTTATGTGGGCATTGCAACCGTTGGCATCTTCATCTTGTGGTACACTCAGGCTTCCATTCTGGGTATCAATCTTGTAAGCGATGGCCACACGCTTGTTGAACTATCTCAGCTTTGGAACTGGGGTCAATGCTCCTCATGGTCAAATTTCTCTGCGACTCCATTCACAGTTGGTGGAGGCCATGTGATTAGTTTTTCGAACCCTTGTGACTATTTTTCCATTGGTAAAGTGAAGGCAATGACTCTGTCGCTTTCTGTCTTGGTGGCCATTGAGATGTTCAATTCCCTCAATGCCCTTTCTGAAGACAATAGCTTGATCACAATGCCACCTTGGAGGAACCCTTGGCTTCTTCTCGCCATGTCAGTCTCATTTGGGCTCCATTGCCTAATACTGCATGTACCTTTCTTGGCAGAAGTGTTTGGCGTTGTTCCACTCACTTTGAATGAATGGCTCCTGGTTATCTTGGTTTCGGCACCTGTGGTTCTAATCGATGAGTTCCTCAAATTTGTGGGAAGAAGAAGAAGATGGAGAGCCAAGGTAAAGACAGCATAATATGTCCTCGGATTTACACTTGGCATTAACGAAGTTCCATTCAGGAGATGATTAGAAGAAAGGAATGTTCTGGGATGTAAATGATACTCTTTTGTAATGTTTTTTTTTCCACATAACAATGTGATCGCCACGTTCCATATGGGAAGGAATGGCAATTTTTCCATACATGAAAAGTAGCAGATTTATCCAGTAATGCATGATTCTTCAATTACATAATATAAATCATCTGTATTTCTGAGAAGCTTCATTTTAGTTGAAACTTCATCCAATAGTGCATATATCTGTGGAGTCCGTGGATGTGACCTATCCTCCACAATGAACTGATGAATTTGGCCTCCCTCTTCAATGAAACTATACCCTGCTGCCTTGGTTATCCGGCCTCCCTTCATCAGCTTCCTTAGCTTCGCAACTCCATCCCATCGGCCTGCTGATGCATAAATATTGGAAAGGATTACATAGTTGCCTGGATTCCATGGCTCAAGCTCAAAGAGTGACTCCACTGCTTTCTCAGCCAGCTCAATATGGCCATAGAAACTGCATGCCCCCAGCAGAGCTCCCCACACTACAGAATCTGGCTTCATAGGCATACTTCGAATAAGATCATATGCTTCATGCAATTCTCCGGCTCGACCTAGAAGATCAACCATGCATCCGTAGTGTTCTAACTTGGGAATGATTGAGAAGTTCCATTCCATTGATTGGAAAAGTTCTCGTCCTGTTCCAACCATGCCTCCATGAGTGCATGCCAAGAAAACTCCGACAAAGGTGACATCATCGGGTGCAGTTCCTTCTCTCTGTTATTGGCAATCACACAATGAAGACAGAAACATGTTAGTGAGAATCTCATTTCTTGGAAGAATTTACATAATAATCAATGTCAACCAGAGAACAGCGTACCAGCATTTCTTGGAAGAGTTGCAGAGCCTCATTGTACTTTCCATGGACAGCCAAACCCATGATCATTGAATTCCAAGAGCACACATTTCTCCTGCAACCAATCTCATCAAATACTCGCTTTGCCATATCGATTCTACCACACCTTGAGTACATTTCCAAGATAGCATTGCATACAAACATATTGTCGAAGTATCCTTTTGCCCTTGCATAATCTTCAATCCTCTGCCCAACCTCCAATGCCCCAAGGTTTGCGCATGCCGGAAGAACACTAGCTATAGTCACTGCATTCGGCAACACACCTTTTTCTTTCTCCATTTCCAAAAAAGTATTCATGGCCTTTGCGTACTGCCCATTCTGCGAATACCCAGATATCATTGTTGTCCATGATATCACATTCCTAGAAGGCATTGCCGCGAACAATTCTAATGCTCCCTCCATATTCCCAGACCTTGCATGGCCTGCAATTATCGAATTCCAGGTGGGCACATCTCTCACTTTCATTTCACTAAATTGTTGGCGGGCCGATGCCAACAAACCCAGTTTAGCATACATGTCAACCAAAGCAGTGAGGGCGAAGATGTCAAATTCGAGACCTGATTTGAGGAAACGGGAGTGGAGCCTTTGGCCCTGATAAGGGGAAGAAAGGGAAGCGCAGGCCGCGAAAAGGAAAGTGAAGGAGTTTTGGTTTGGTGAGCAGCCCTGCAGGCACATTTGGGCGTAGAGAGACAAGCATTGATAGTGAGGGCCCTGAGAAGAGTAGGCCTGAATGAGCTTGTTATAGAGAAAGACAGTTGGCTTAGGAATAAGGTCGAACAGGTTGTGGGCGTATGGGATGTTTGGGATTTCGACGAGCCTTGCAATGAGGAATTTGGTGAAGTCTATGCCATTTCTGAGAGTGTGGGCATGGATTTGCTTCAGTTGGTTCATAACAATTGGACTCCACGGCTACTGATACTCTAAACGAACAGCTAGCTATGCTTTGTTGTTTTGAAAATACTTATATAACGGCGGAATGGTGTGGGTTAGAATTGGTATTTGGAGCTTATAAAACACCGACTTTATCCGTAAGTTCTAGCTTGTAGCCACTTAAAACACAGAACTGAAGTTGTGTTTAATATCGTGGAAATTCATGCATTGTATTTGAAATTGGAGACCATATTAATTAAAAAATTTGAACTAATTAGATGGCCTCTAATTTCAAGTAAAAGGCCTGGATCCTATGGGGGCCAAATACGCTGAAAGCCTGAAAGTAAACATAGTTTCCTTTCGACGTGCATGCTAGTACTCCTTTTTAGCCAGCTCCATCTCTTCTTTTTTAGTATATTTGAGCGCAGACGAATTTTGTGCTGCGTAATCTCAAATGAAACAAAGCTTTGACTACTAGTAGTAAGATAAGTATGAACTTTTCAGTATTTCATTAGCAACATTAATTTGTTATAAATAAAGAGACTTTTACAAAATAAATGTCACATGATAAAAACTGATGGACTTGGACCTTTTCTTTTTTACTCCCTGTAATATTGGGTGTCAAATCTATTACTAATTATTAACAATGATCAACCTCAAATTTTGCTAATGGAATCCAGGTTGTAAGACAAGGAGCAGGGGAACTGGAAAGTCAACATCGGGCAATTAAGGTACGTTTCGATTTGGAAGACTGTTTTTACAGACCTCTTGAGAGTGGTCTTCGACATAAGCTGCATCGATGGCAGAAAACATATTCCATAGAAATGAGGACAACCATCCATTCTCCAACTAACAGCCTCAAAAGAATCAGAATTGTAAAGCATATTAGAGAATTCATTCATTAACTGACTGTAGGCTAGCTTGGATCAGAATACAAGAGAATTCAAGCCTTTGGCCTTTTGTTTATTAGACTCATTAACAAATTTTCAATGTATACGTGCAGCTGAATCAAAGTAATCAGTTAAGAGTAAAGAATTCAACTTACATTTAAAAGAACCTCGGCTCAACTAATTTCTTATCTCCTACCACAGACAAACCAATCAGGCTCCTATTAAGTCAACATCATTTATCTGGTTCTGCTCAAAAGCCATGAAAGGACTCTCAGCAACTTTCTAGTCATCTTTGCAACTATAGTTCACGTCACATAGGCCCCCATCCCATGCCTAGCTACACAGCACTTCATATTACATGAATGCCTGTTTGCAGCTAGAAGAAACATATGTGTTTCGTCCTGCTATACAATGGAAAGCTGTGTGTGCAGGTATCGATAACCCTCCTACTCACCTCCGTGAGACTTGCAAATCAGAGAATCATGGGGAGTTTTGTGAGCAACCAGACTTCTCAAACAGAGAAATGATCCACAAACAACCATTATCCTCCTTCAGAAATACGAGGACTGCTCATGAAGTATATATGTTCAATTGAGCAAGAATTTTGGCTGCCAGAGATTTTGTACTACTATTTCCGCTGAGTCAAGTAAACAAAAGGGCATCTGAGCTGAGGCTCCATACTTCTGTTTCACCTGTTTAGTCAACCAGATTGGGTGGAGGATTGATATGGGAGTGCTCTTGAGGTATGATGGGATCGCAATTGAAACAGCAATGTTGTGGGCCGTTATTATTAGCAGAAATGAAATGGTTGAACAATTTTGATTATCTTAACAATTGATTTTATGGAAATTAAAAACAAGTAAGACTACAAACGGTAATGCAAGTTTCAGCAGATAATATTGTTTTATGATCAAGAATGAGCCATTGATTTGCTAATCTCTTTTACCCATCAATCCTTGTGCATAGGCTCTTAGTTTTCAGATTGCAAGTCAATTAATATAGCTCTAAAGCTGGATCATGTACAAGTGTTTGAACCAGCAGCAAACTTCCATTTCTTCTCAAGAAATTAGATTCACATAACAAAGGAGGGTAAGCCCTCATCAACTAACTGCCTCACCTTCACTTTCATAGCCCCACTAAGCCTTTGCACCTTAATTTCTAGCAATACCAAACAGCTGAACCTTCTCCATCTTCGCTGCAGACGAAACCAGAACCACCCGAGTCCTGCACAACTCGTCATGAATCCTCTCAAATTCGCCCAAAACCTCACCCGCCAGTCCCAACTTGCCTTTCTCAACCAGCATCTTCAACAATGCTACCAAATGCCTATGAAACCTCCCTTTCTCTGCTACTTCCTTCACCACGTGCCCCTTCTCTTTCTCGTCCGTCAATGGGTCGGTCATGATGGCTCGAAGCTGCTCGTTGCGTAGCAACTTTGCAAACCTTCTGACATCCCTCGCGACTGCGTGGAGTGCGTTGTTGCACCGAGCAGCGTCTACAAGTGCTGCCGCGTATCCACCAGCGGCTTTTCGGTGAATAATAGAAGATTGTTTGAGAGGTAAGGCTTGGGAAGAAGAGGAAAACGGAGTAGTAGTAGTGAAGTTCTTGAGAGCGGTAGAGGTGGCTCTATTAGAGAGTGAATTGGGTTTGCCAGCGGTGGATAGGTGGGGGTGTGGAGGAAGCTGATGATGAGATGTGCTAGGAGTCCTGAAAAGAGAGAATTCGCGAGATGTTGGAGGGAGTCCAGGGACTTTGAAGGAGGAAACAGAGCTTGAAAAAGCATCCATGGAGAGAGAGACAGCGCTTGTGATGAAACTGCTTTTGGATTTTTGGACTCAGCGACGTAACAAAGATGAGGAAGGATAGATTCTCAGCCACTTAATAGGTACGCTCTGTGGGTCACATGAAAATAACCATTTGTAGATTTTGATGGTTAATATTCAGTTGGTTGTATTGTCTAGGAGCCAAAAATAAAAAAATAAAAAAAAAGGACAGAATACTTTAATTTTGACGTAAATGATCTGTTTTTAACTCGTTTAAGGAGAGAATTAGTCAAAGTGCACCAAACTAGTCCGAACACCCTCACCGTTGAACCAAAAAAAAATTAAAACCAAAACAATTTTCTCCTCCTAATCATGTGATTGATATACCATGTGATATTTCCCCTTTCATCCTGCTGGTACCGTCTCATGCAAAAAAGTTTAGCAAGTTTCCTTGTAACTGTTTACCCTTTATGTAATGATAGGTTTTACATAATGCTTAAATTTTAAGAGGGTGGGTTCTTACACAGTTCCATAACTCCCTAACTAGGATGAAAGCCAAACTTCAAACAGTTGGAACCTTCATCAAGGAAGTTTAAAGGGCCAAGATTTTTTTGGTTTCCTGTCTGTTAATTTGAATACAGTAAAGCTAATCCAGGCCTAATCTTCCTTCTCTAATCTGGGTGCAGCTCCATTGGGCCTTCGGTGGGCCAGATTGGGCTTCTTTTTTTTTTTTTTGGGTAATCCTGTGTTCACTGCTATCCAATTGTACGTGTTTCGTTGAGTTTAGAACTTTTTTTACAAAATTAACAAATAAAACTAATCCCCAAAATAGTATCAAGACCTTTTTTTCTGGGCCAATTGTTATCAGGGGTTGGCAGGCCTTAGTGCAACGGTCAAATTGCTTCATTGCAACCTAAACGTTTTGGATTTAAAACAGGAAAATAGTCTCTCCTCATGCAAGAAAAGGCAAACATAGATACAGTTCTCTCTAGACTTCAAAGTATAGGATGCTTGTGCACTTTGCTACTTTTTTGTTGATGTTGGTATGAGGTTGAAGCCCTACAATCCTTATTATTTTAACAATGAATGGCTTTGACATGGCCTGCTTATCTTCTACCGACCAGTGGATGGTGCTAGGCCCAATTGCGATCAGGTCTCGAATTGGTATTTGGTGGAGAATTTTGAATAATTCGAAACAAAGAGAAGGATTGATGATTGTTGGTATTCGGGTCATGTCATAGACCCAACAGGGCATCTATGGTGGGTCGATCCGTAATCACATGGGTGCAGACATGTCTGTTAAAAAACAGACATCCTAATGAATGGTGATCTTTCGTTGGTGTCTCTTAGGTGTCTATATAAACAACAAAAGTATACAACATTACGACTGATTAAATGTCATATTATTCTCTCTGTAAATATATAGACGTAGAGACTTGATTTTGTGCTATTCAGTGAAACATCAACTGTAGTTCAAGGCAGTATGTTCATTCACTTTAAATTACATTCTACGGAAAAGGTTTAATCTGTTTTCGTATTCATTTCAGTTTTCTTGCAATGATTTATTCAGTAATCGTATAACACACATTAGAAAGCAAGTGTATTTGGGCAATGATTTGTGTCTAAGCAAAGAAAGAATTAAATTACAAAAAGAAAAAAAAACTTTTAGTAATGGAGAATCACTTACAATATTTAGCCTACTTGAGAAGTTGAAAGACACAAGCAAAGCAAGGAAGAATTAATTAAAATCAGGTATAAATTCGCATTAGAAAAGGCTTAAAATTCAATCAACGCCCATTATGGATGTTTTGTCTTTTCCGAACATTCCGTAATTGAGGACATTTAATTTTTGTTTCTTTTCTTGAAAAGGATTTAAAAAAAGAAAAAAGAAGGTAAATAGCACCAAGGTTGTCGGTAAAAAGTTTAGGAAAAAGTATTCAATGTGTCTAGACTATTGATCACCATATCATCTTTGCTCGACTCTCTGTATCAGATAAAATAGTTCACTTAGCAACCGAGAGATTCCCCCCATATAAAAAGAAAACACATAATATTCCAAGAGCGCAAAATAATTTCTTAACGCCTAGGGAGTTTCATATAGCCATTTTAACCCTACGATTGTGATTGTGTTCTGTGAATTATGGTGGCTGAGCATTCACTTCAAAATTTGACCACCGCGGGGGCCACCATCAAAACCCAGGACATGAACCCACAGAGGTTACCTTAAACGGGACTCAATGACACAACATGCCCTTCACTTTTAGAGATATTAAATCAGAAGGGGGCGTCAGTCTACCAACTACTTTTTACCTTCAATTAATAATGAGATTAACTTTGTTAAGACTGCCTTAAACCATCATAATATTAAGGACAATTTGGTCAATATAAAAATCCCCGGGCATTTCGCCACAAATTAAGATACAAAATCACTGGATATTCGACAAGGCATTGGCTGTTCCAGCACACTCTTTAACTTTTTGTCGGTTGTGGGACGGCTGCCGCTTGCATCGCTCAATCACTGGTTTTTTCCTGAGATCTCAGCTTTCAGTGGTGACAATGTGGATAGTGCATTCCTCAAGCTGCCCGAGGAGATGTGCAGTGTGGTTTCTAAGAAGACACTGGATTGTGGTAATGGAAAAAACCAACGGTGGTGATGCCACTTTGGTCAAAGGGTTGAAGATCGATGTTACTGGAGCCCCTGACCTGGAAATATATAAGTGTGATGAAGCAATTGTCTGCATGTTCTTGTTGATCATAATTGTTAGGCATTGCAAGTCAAATGGGTGGGTGTGATAGGACTGTCCTAATATTTTCAGTTATGATTCTCTTAGCAGTGTGTTTGGCAGTACTACAGAATTAATTCATGCTTTTGAAAATTGGAAATTAACTGGAAACTGGAAACCAGCCCCTTGTTCAAACTTTGTATTAGAATGGCCTTCAATTCCAAATCCAAGCCATGCATGCATGGGATCTATGTTGCCAAACACAGCACAACAGTATGGTATGTTTTGCTCTTGAAACTCTCTCTTTGTGTTGAGCTGCTGAGAAAAAGAGAAGTGACAGACTGTTTTGCGAAGCAAGATTCAGTTATGAATTTGTGAATAAAAAATTTTCTCATATGGTTGAAAGATAATCTAATACTAAAGAAGAAAATGGTACTATGGGATCGAAAAAGAATTGAATTAAATTGTTGCAGTAATTCTCTACATAACTGAAAAATAACTTCATGTGATGGATTACAGTGATCGATGAACCTTCTCTATAACACCCATTATTTGATGGGTGATTTATCAATTTTTTTTTTGGGTATATTCCAAATCCCAGTGCATATATATCACGTACGTATATGTACGTATATATATGAATAGGTGATCAGATTCTATTTAGTTTTCCATAGTTGGTAGAAGAATCTGACCTCCTTTATTTTCGTAATCTCATCCATTTAATGAGGTGTCTTATGGTGCCAACCAGATTGACAGTTGAATTATCATAGAACAAAAGTTATTAAAAAAAGAAAAAGAAAAAAAAAGGCGCATAGCACATTGATTGTTGCTTTTTGCTTATTTTCAGGATGGAGTACTTAGGAGGTTCAATTAACTTACATCTATCAAAAAGGAAATGATATTATATGCATAGCATATTGCTCCTGCATTTAGAAAGTTCACAGGTTTGAATGCAGCATCTTATTAGTCCTTACATCATTAGCTAAATGGTTACTTTTTTAAATTAAAGTTTTGGGAATAAAGAATGCTAAGTAAGGCAGTAGGAACGCACTATCAACTTGCATGTAACAATTTAACTTTGGATACTGATTTTCTCCACTATGTATATATGCCAGCATACTATTTAATAATATAATTATATTTATATTTTATATTTAAATATTTTTTTATGGATATATCAATATCATGAATAGTGCTTAAAATTTAAGTTTAAAAAAAAATTAATAATACAATTTTAATACTTGACAACTTAGTATGCTGTCATGTACATAAGGTATGAGAAATTTTTTCAATTTAGGCTAGAGGAAATTCTTATCCTTTAAATTTTAAAAATTCAGTACACAAGACTACAATCACTATAGGATTTGGAAAAAATTAAATGTATATGGCTATATGAGTTTAACTTGCATAAGGAGAGGGTGATTCAGTGTTTTAAACCCGCGACTCTCAAGTTGCAGTAGAGCAACTTTAACTCTATCTCAAGGTCGATTTAAGGTAAAGAAATGGCCAAAAATTAAAATGGCTCTATGAATCAACACATAGAAAGCTTACCCGACTCAGAAAATAAATAAAAAAAAAAACACATAGCAAGCTTCCCCCACCCCAACCAATTAAACTAGCGTTTTTTGGGTAATACAAATTAAACAAGCTTAGCTTACTTTTTTTACCGATTAGTCGATCTAGTGGTAAAATCTTGTGTCTTTCTTGGAAGGTCGACCATGCCATGAGATCGAGTCCCTAGTTTGTTTTCCTGGATTATGATGATTAATCCTAACTCATTGCATTGTTGGCAACAACTAATGGACGATTATTATAGACAATTACACAATGTCAACAAGAAAATGGGTATATAACTAGAGTAATGCCTTATAAATAGAAAATTTTATAAAGAATTTTTCACCAGAATAATATGGTTAGAAAAAAATTATTTAATTTAAAATAAAATACCCATCATTATAGCTATTAATTATAATAATGTCACCATCACATATTCTGATAGGTTTTTTGTACAGATTTTTTTTAGAAAAATAGCATTCTCTACATAACTATAGTCTTATTCAACATAAAATCCATGCTTTGGCATTTGATGATTTACTATATATATATATATATATATCTACTAATTATGCTTCAGCAATATTTTTTTTAATTGCCCTGCACGATACATGAATATTGAATAACAAAAAATAAAACTTGATGATAAAAATTTAATTATTAGCGATTCTGCCTCATCTTAATCAGTGCGATGGAGCACAAATTCAAACATAATCATGCAACATGCTGAGACTTGTATGCCCGTACATGCATGGGATATAAAGAGAGATTTGTTTTCATTAATCCTATCCTAATGATGCTTTTTTAAACATGCTTTGTTATAATCGTGGGGGAAACCAAGAAATTAGAGGCTTTGTCCCAGCCAGGCTGTTTTGATCAATATGTCGCTGCCATTGTGAGGCACTGAAGACCGTCATAAATTATACATAATATATAGCATAAACAGCTGGATTATCTCAATAAAGGCTTGTAATTGAATTATTCGAGAACTTTTTAGCTCATTTTACTGTGAAAATACCAGCCCAGTAAATTGCACAAGAGCACACAAGTCTGTTGTCCTAATTCCAGTTTCCGATTCCTTGCCAAAAACTACAATAAACAATGCAACTTCCAACTAGTGTCAATTTCATCATGACCAATGATGAGGAACTGAATGTACTATGGACTGCCTTTTCAAACTACATGTTTACATGAATTTCTAATTTTCTAAACCTATGGTGAAACAGTACCCTTCCAAAGACTCAGATGTGAGTATCATTTTTTTCCACTTCAATGGCATAGAATATCTATATATCAAAAAAAAAAAAAAATGGCATAGAATATCTACACTGGGCTTGAGATGAGATTAAAGGCTCACGAGTCCAATCTTTTTTTATTATTTTTGTTTTGGAGTGAAAAAGTTCTGGCAAGTACAGGTCCAATGCGAAGATTTATTACAACTGCAATTGGAGTACATATGCAAGCTCTTGGTGTGCAAATGTGCATTGCCCAAACACCCCAACTTTGTAAGTGGAATCTTTCTTTCTTTTATCCCTAATCCCTTGGGAACAAGCAAACGAATTCTTAAGAGCAAATTGATAGATATTAGACCAAACTTACAAATAAGAAAAACATAAATTGCAGAGTCATGTATAAAAAAAAAAAAAAGGATAGCTCAATGAACAAAGGCAGTAACACACTCGTATGTACAACAAATATATTTAGATAACAAACGGGATTGATAACCAAGTAACTTAATTACAAAATGTGTTCTATACAAAGCTAAACCTTGATATTGTTCTGCATGTTCACCATTAACCCTTTGGCAATAGAGACTGTCAAGCAAAAAACAGAGTTGGGTATTGCAAACACAGGCTTCAATTCTTTGTTCGAATTTTTTCCTAGATTTAACTGAAAAGCTGCCAAACCCACGAATTTGTTTACAGGAAAAACTACAAATAAACTGCCAAAAATTATAAAATAAAATAAAAAAATGGATTTCACAGAAAGAACTGAGATAACAGAACTAACGCTGTAATGGCTAAGTTGATTTGAACAAAAGGCCCAGAAATTGGATTTGGTGTATGTATGAACAGAGTCTTAGCTGAATGAATTTCTCAACCAAGGCCCAGAATATGGCATAGGCTATACTATCACGATATCACCTTTCGATCTGCTCTGATTCATGACCTGACGGTCCAATTTTGTTACTGCTCTTCAACTTCAATAGACCGTACAACTTACGTAACTCCTTCACCGGAGGCACACTGTCTTTGAGAACGCCGGACTCACTGGAGTCGTCCGCCGACGCTCTAGACGACGCGCTCTCGCTCGATCGCCGACCGACCTTCCCGGACCTCCTCGCGTCTCTGTTGGTCTCTAGTGCTGTTATAACTGATTTCAGCGCTCGGCTGGGCGAGCTCCGGTTGGCGATCATGATCTCGCCGATCTCCGCCGGGCTCAGCGTCGCGCCGCTCTGAAATACTTCCTCAACTTGTGGAAACAACTTATGGTCCTTGAGTCGTAGATGGCTATTTGCTAGACTCTTGAAAGAGTTGAAATCACACAGAGGAAAATGTATATGAACATCAATTCGTCCCGGTCTGAGCATCGCCGGATCAATATGTTCTTTGCTGTTCATTGTGAAGACCATCACTCTCTCGTCTCCGCAACACGAGTTCACTATTCCATCCATGAAGTTCAGCACACCGGACAAGCTCACCGCCGTCGATTTCTCCGCCATGAACCGATCGAGATCTTCTATTACAATCACCGATTTGTTCTTCGTCTGCAACAAAAGCATTTTGAGATCGGAATCGTCCGAAACTCGAGAGAGATCGATTTCGTAGACGTCGTACGAGAGGAATTTTGCCATGGCCGCTACGAAGCTCGATTTCCCCGTGCCGGAAGGACCGTAGAGTAGGTAGCTTCTCTTCCAGACGCGGCCGAGCCGGTGATAGTACTGTTTCGATTTGAGGAACGATTCGAGGTCGGACTTGACCTTGTTCTTCAGATCCAAATCCATGGCGATTGTGTCGAGAGTCGAGGGATGCGTGAACGGAACCGATCTCCAACGTCCGTTGCTCTGATGATCGGATTGCGTGTTCATGTACAACTTCACCTCTCCCCGCCTCTCTTCGATCTCATCCGAAACAGTGTGAATGTGTTGAAGATAAGGCCTGAGAATCCGACGCTTGTCCCTCTTCTTGATTCTCAACACAAAAGTTGAAGAGCAACTTTTGTCATTCGTCCACGACACTCTCGCTCCGAGAAACTCATCGAGAACCGTCTGATTATCGTCGAGGCAGAGAACGATGTCGTTCGATTTCTTCCCGGCGAAGAGGTTGGTGAAGTCGGATTCCTCGATCGAAGCCAACGAATTCACGTAAGTGTAGACCTTTCTGTAAAATTGATTCTCCTGAAAATTGTCATTCAATTCAGGTACCTTGAAGAACTGGTGAACGTGAACCCAGTCTTCAACCCAGTGCACCCATTTCTTCAAAACGTAAATTAAAGCCGTCCGATACAAGAACAATCGAACGAGAACGTATACACAAGTAATCACAACCAATAACAGAAACAAATAAGTAATAATAGAAAACATGACTCCAAGTCCAGGATAGGCACCAGACCAGCCCTAACTTTGGCCAATTCTTGGCTGAAATTCAATCAACTAAAATTGAAGTTTTTCTTTTTCCTCTACTGCGAAAAGAAAATCATTTTTTCGATTGGGAAGCACGGGTATTAAAGAGGATTACACAAAGTGAGATATATTTTCTAAGGACTGATGAATAGGATGAAGGCGGGGGTCGTTTTAACTTTTAAAGCGGGGTAATGAATGTGGAGACGGCTACTTGCTGGCGAGGAACAATAAAAGGGTCAATTCAAAGGCCGCATGGTGGAGAGAGAGAGAGTGTTTGGTTTTGTTTTCATACAATTCGGGGTAAAGAAGAATATTGGGGTTTTCGTAGAGGAGTAGGAGGTGGGGGGGGGGGGGGGGGGGGGGGGGGGGGGGTCGAACAGTGATGGACTCTCTTTTGTTTCTCCGTCATTCTCAACGACTTTACTGGCATTTGGCTGCTTTCCTTACAGTATTCAGTCGGTTTATGCATCGCCCTCTTCACAAAATGAGTTATGCATTACCCCCCAAAAAACATTATAATTATGGTTATATATTGTTGATAGATAGGTCAGCCCTGTTAGAGGAGGCTATGGTTGCTATTTTTCCTTAAAATAATGCACATCTATTCGAATTGTAATTTTTTCTAGGTAAAATCTCTTTATTAATCTAACAACAAAGATTAATCTAACAACAATAACATGCTTAACAGAGAGGGGTTAGTTCAGTACTAATAGCATCTTCATCTATGATTTAAGTTATGGGTTTAATTTGCTCTCCTCTTTCTAAGGCTTTGGCCCTCCAATATACAAAAAAAAAAAAACACTATGCCTAAAGTATATATAGAAGAGTCGAATTAATGGTATAAGATTTGAGAAAGCATTTTGTAAATTCTCTTATTTCCCATGATATATGAAAAAATTTCAATTTCAAACCATTATATTGTTCAATGCACCTGCTATATTGAATTAATTGATAGAATAATGAATCTTGTCGTAAGTGAGAATCTTGTGCATTGGATATAATTTTTTTTTCGATAATAAACTGCAACGGGTGCCTTAATGGTTCGTTTGTGCTCTTGTGTCATTGTGAGAATCTATCATTCATATAATGTATAAAGTTTACATGATTCATATAAATAATGATCATGCATAAACTTCAAATGTAGTTGGCGAAGGCATGAACACTCTATATGAGAAAGAAAATTCAAGTATTATCATTTTTTTTTCAACAGTAAGTCCAAGTATGAAGTAGCATGGTGTTATTATAATTTTTTTTTATTTTTTAATAGCTTGTAGGATTCAAATCCTATTGTCCACATCTGCCAAATTACCACTTGGGCTAACATACTACTATTTTTACCTTTTTTTTTCTTTTTAAATACTTTTATAAATTCTAGCATTAGGGATCTTAAGCCACCCGTAAAAGATGGAGCGTGCATCTCCTTTAATGCATAGGTAGAGCCTAGAAGTTTTTATTTTTTATTTTTACAGCAATTCAGGTACAACCCACAAAAGAATTCAATCTTTATGGGCATACCAAAATCGTTAAATACTCACACACACACCCTAACTTCCCGATGTGGGATGCTAACCCAATGCGCAAATCCAGCCCTAATCTTGGACAGTTAAGTCTCAGTTGTCCTACGAGCTATCATAGAGACCTTGACTAAGCCGACACAAATCTTGCCCACACTCGAATACTAGCACTTAGTTTCTTTTTTTTGGCAGCAATCCAAGTACAATTCACAAAAGGATCTAACTTTTATAAATATACCATAACTGTAAAATACTCACACACACCCTAACGTCTTAATGTCGGGCGCCACTTAGAAGTTAGAACACCTATAATATGAGTTTCAGCACGCTTCTCTCTAGAGCATGACCTACTTTATGCTTAAAGTTACAAAATCTTAATTCAAAAACAGATGATTTTAGACCCTTGAGTTAACCTACAATATCCCTATTTGGGCCTCCACCCAAACCACCAAACAGTTATTGCTGGTTTTAGAAAACATACTGAGATAAAATAAAAAAATAAAATAAAAATTATTTCGATGTGGATATCACAATATATTAAGCTTACATTGTTATGGATAATATTATGAATGATTTCGATTGAGTTGTGTTGGGTTGGCCAGTTGGAAGGCGTAACTTCGATCTTGCTTGTGAGGTTTATTCATAGTAGGTTGTGGTGGAACTTTATTAGAAATTGCTAATCATACTAGGAATATGGCTAGAGAAATAAAAATATAAGATTCCTTTGAAAAATATCATGGAATTTTATATGCTTATATCAAAATGAGAGCTTGTAAGTGGGATTTCTGGGAAGGCCTAGCCGATCACTAGAACCAATATCAATGAGCACCAACTTGCTGCAAGGAGACAAATGAGTTAGAATAGGTCGACTCTCTTTGAGCTGATCACACTCTGACGATTAAATTAGCAATATTAACCGAGAAAATAAATGAAATAAAGACAGTGTATGTTTGAAAATCAATTGTTCATACGTTGCTTCTTGAGGCTGTCGTGTTTATAGTGTAGTGCTCTTTGTTAAGCATACACCGGTAATCATGACCTATCTCATAGGCTCATGCTAGTTGGTTGATCGGACAGAAACTCACAATTATCGCCATGCTCGAGTTCGATTAATCGAACGTGAACCATGTGTTCGCATGGTGCATCTCCTCCGCAATAAATGTTGAGACCTAAACATTAAATGCTCTGATATATCTCATGATTGTCCCAATATTTTGGGTTTTATATGTCTTGTGAATTGGACTGCTATTGACTATGTGGGCTTAATTTATAATGATGTCTGGGCTGTCCTCAACCTAAGCAGGCTATTTTATCTAAGTTGGGCCTGCCTTGGTGGACTGGGCCACCACTTCGACATTCTTTGTAGACGAAAAAAGGGTGTTGGCCAACCATTGAGTGCAGAACAATCCCACATTTTGCATCTGTCTCTTTCGTGAAGATTTTCATTCTGTAAGTCTCTCCTCTTTCCTTATTCCTTTCTTGCTTTTCTGGTGAGAAAACCCTAGGATTCTTCGTCCCCGATCCATAATGGGTTCACGCCTTAGGAATATGCTTGTCTCTTCTGATAGTATCACTGCGTTTAAGACCTAATACGATTTTTCGACAGGTATAGACATTAGGTTGACCGGCTCTAAGGATGATGATTGGGTAGTAACTGAGGAGGCGATTCCATTCCCTGTTGTTGCCATTGTTGAGAGAGCACTCCACTTTCCTATTCATCGTTTTTTGATCGAAGTCCTTAACCATTACGAAATCGCTCCAATCCAGCTCGCACCAAACAGTTATAGGATAGTGATGGGAGTGATCGAGTTGAACAGAAGGTTAGGTCTAAACCTAGGGTTTCACGAGTTCGACTACTGCTACTCGGCAGTAGAGGTGAACAGTGCCTGGTTAGACCACCATAGATACTACTTTAGGGCTAAGGCTGGCACCAGAGAGTTGATTCAATTTCTTCCAAGCTTGGGGAAGGGGATTGATGACATTATAGTTAGGGTGAGTGGTTCTTGGGAGTTTGGGGATATCCTAGTAGAGTTAGCCCCACTAACTCGATGCCCTAGGGTCCTGCAGAAAATAGGTTGATCACCTCTTCCCCGACCTGGTACAAAATTTTCCTCTTTATCTACCTGAAATTTCATCATTTTTGACTCGTCACCCTTTTGATTTTTTCTTTGCAGCAAATTTCAGTTTTAGGGACAAGGAGACTAAGCTTCTAGGGGTTGATCTGAACGCTTTAAGCGTTGCCTGGGCATATAAGGGTGAAGGAGCATTGGTTGGGATCGGGCGAGCTGCTCATGTCTTGCTGGGATACCCAGTTCAGTATCAATCCATTACAGCGATACACGGAGTTGTTGGCCAAGTTCTCGCCGAGCAGAAGGCAGAGGGAAATCTGCACGAGATCAGCGAGTACCTGGCATTACTGCCCCCGCTCCTTGCCGCTTTTGTTGCCGTCCCCCTAATTGCCATTGCTGAAGGTGACATGGCTCCCAAAGTGCCAGACTTGTCACTGGTGCTTGGAGGAAGGGTTTCTAAGAAGAGGAAAGGGTTGGCCTCATCTTTTGTCGTCACCTCGGCTCATGTTGGTGTTGGGGACTGCGAAATTTCCCACGACTTGACTATTGTGTATACGCATACTACCAAAAAGTTTGATCTGATTAGCATAGCCTAATCTACGTGATTAGAATCGTACTTTCGAGATCTCTCTGGTTTGATTCCGAATAACAAGAATCAGCACTAAGCATGAAGCAACCACTCGAACTCAACCTTCAGACTTTTGCTATATTCCTCCTACACGCCTTGCTCTATAGAGAGTGGGCTCGCCACTGCTAGGGTTTCTCTTCATTACAAAAACGTGTATCTCTCAATTATGTATAGAGTGTAACCCTAGCAGCTCTTAGAGCGCGTATATATAAAGGCTACAACAGGGACCATAAGATTAGTATAACTAGGGCTTCCTACGCAAATAAGGACTTCTAATCTAACCAGGATTAATCCTTATTTACGTAAATTATAATTTATATCACTAACAAATTATAATTGCACTCTCTGTTATATTAGAAATTATATTTCGAACTCCATATTATTAAATGCTTATTTATCTCCCCACGTTAAGATTACAGATACTCGTCTATTAAATTAAATTACTGATAATTAAATTTAATAGACTTGTTTAATTACTTGAGATATTCCACTTAACTTATTTGATATGTTGGATTCATAATCCACTTGCAGGGTTTGACATAATCAAAACTTATAAGCTTCCTCAGATGATATCGTCAATCCCTATACGGGGACGTAGATTCCATCAATAATAAATATTCACCATACACGTAATGTTATTGTCCAACTCACTGAGTTTATGGACCCACAAAGAATCTTACTCTTCTATCAATCAAAACAATAAATACTACATGCACGTGTCTATTTATTATGTTAGGATTAAGAGTATAAGCACTCATAATAATCATGCGGTATTAATTATTTTATATAGTTAGTATAAAAACAATTACCTTAATATAGTCTTGTTCAATACACACAAAGTGTACTAGTGCAAGGAGTTGGAACTATACCGTTTCCCATAGTCAACACAGGCATATTAAAACCTTGTACTACAGTCCTACTGATGGTGTGTCCATTTCTATTTAAGACTGTGAATGATAAACTTATATTCCATAAGAACCGATAATCTGATTTTCCGTGTGTAAATCGTACTCTACATACCAAATCATTTACTATATAGAATAAGAGACACACATGCATAATTATTAAATAAATAACGCAATGCAAACATTTTTCACACAGATTCTCATTAAAATGGAATAACTAATTTATTAATAAATACTAAAGCCATTACACAAAGCATGTCTTTTAGTATAAATTCCCAACAGTTGGTTATGCCAACATTCCTCTTCCAACCGTGCACCCCTGGCACCGGAGCTCCTGCCATCCCCAAGGTGGTTGAACTAGATGACGCTCCAGTACCCCAGGAAGGAGTGAAGAAAAGGAGACTAGTAAAGATCACCGAGAAGGAGGCTGCTCAAGTGAAAATAGTGGAGTTTGCTACTCCCCCTTCTGTGTCGGTGGAGGCTGATCCAATGGGCAAAGGCAAGATGGAGGAGCCGATACTCGAGAAGTTCGTGGCTAGGTCGAAGATTGCTTGTTAGGCCATGACCATCTAGGATTCGATCATCAACTATGCCGGTGTGGCTGTTGGGGCTCTTCAGGCCATAATGCCGCCTGAAGATGTCAAGGAGTTTAGTGAAATTGACGACGGGGATCTATTGGCGGGCATGTCCATTCATCGATGGTGATAAGAAATCTTTTTTCGTCTTTCTTTTTAGTTCAAATTTTCTGCTGAGCCTTCCAGTTAAGTTTTGTCACTCTTTATCCTATGCAGGGAGCGATCTAAGGTCTGGAAATCTTGCATTGATTCAGCACTCTGCAAGATTAGCACAACAATCTGCTGCGGAACCATGAGCGGCTGAAGTGCAATTTTCACACGAAAGATTGAGAGGCCAGGGGTTTCCACATGGCATTTCAGGATCAGCAGATCCTTCTTGCAGAGACACAAGCCTGCTACAAATAGAAGGAAAAAGACTTTAATGAAGCCAAGGCTGAGGCTGCCGATTTGAAAGCTAGGCTGGCCGAGAAGTCAGCATCCGAAGCAAAAACGGCTCTGGCTGAATCTCTGTTAGAGGTGGAAGGTCTGAAGAAGGATGATGAGGCTCAGTACACCAAGGGTTTTGACAACGCCGGGGATCATTATGAGATCCAGGTGAAGAATATTGCTGAGGGCGCTTTTCAAGACAGTTGGACGTCGGCTTTGAGAAAGTTGAAGTTGGACAAATCTTTCCCCTTTGGACGAAGATACCTGATTAAGCTGATGCTGAACTAGAGTCTGAAGACGAAGCTGACGTTAACACTCAAGGTGGAGGGGCGAACACTGTCCCTGGAGCCGAGGTAGTTAACGAATGCAATTCTGCCGACTTGCCTCTAGCCGATTTGCCCCTCATTGAGCCTCCAACCGCCGAATTACCTCCATCCAATCTGCCTCCAATTGATCCTCCAAATGCTAAGTTACCTTAAGGCCTTTTTTTTTGCTTTTTTCTTTTTCTTTTGTAAACACATTTTGAAAATTTGATATTTCATAAATGGATTTTTTTTTTTCCATTTGTTGTCTTTTGTGTGCATTCTTTTTTGTGCTATGAATACCTTTCTCACAGATAGTCAATTTATAATACAAACAAGTTTACCGCTCTTGGGCTAACTTGCCAAAGACAGAACTTTCTATTTTAGGAAAATAAATACTTGTCATTTGCTCGTCAAGCTGCCAGACTTAGGCAGAAAATTGATTTTAGCGAAGAAAATAAATGCCTTAACTCATAAATTGTGGCCCTTTACTAGGCCAACCTTCCAGACTTAGGTCGAGCTGAGTCAAGATACTTATCTTTTGATTCTTTGGTTTTTATGACTTTTTCTGCCGACCTGCTTGACTTAGGCAAGACCAAGGCGGGTCTTGGTTATAAGCTTTGCTTATAAAAGCTCTCGGCCTTCGTTTAGCCGATCTACCCAACTTGGACAAGACCAAGTTTTTACACTTGGTTTTTATAACCTTCATTGGCAGACCTGCCCAACTTGGACAGGACCAAGTTTTTACACTTGATTTTTATGACCTTCATTGGCTGACCTGGCCATAAATGGTCCAAGACCAAGTTTTTACACTTGGTTTTTTGTGACCTTCATTGTCCGACGCCCAACTTAAACAGGACCAAGTTTTTACACTTGATTTTTATGACCTTCATTGGTCAACCTGGACATAAATGGTCCAGGACCAAGTTTTTATATTTGGTTTTTTGTGATCTTCATTCGCTGACCTGCTTAAATTGGACAAAATCAAGTTTTTACAATTGATTTTTATGACATTCATTGGCCGACCTGGCCATAAATAATCCAGGACTAAGTTTTTACACTTAGTTTTTTATGACCTTCATTGGCCGATCTAGCCATAAATGGTACATGACCAAGTTTTTACATTTGATTTTTTGTGACATTTCTTGACTGACTTGCCCAACTTGAACAGGACCAAGTTTTTATACTTAGTTTTTATGACCTTCATTGGTCGACCTGGCCATAAATGGTCTAGGACCAAGTTTTTACACATGGTTTTTTGTGACCTTCATTGACCGACCTGCAACACTTGAACAGAACTAACTTTTTACACTTGGTTTTTATGACCTTCATTAGTCGACTTGTCCATAAATAATTCAGGACCAAGTTTTTACACTTAGTTTCTTCTTCCTTCAGTGCTTTGTGTTTTGGAGTAGCATCGAACAAATGGATTTGTTCAAATGACTTCAAATTCTTATTGATCACACAAAGCTTCACAAGGACTAGACATTGCTGAGTTGTTATATCATACAAAAGTCAATTCTACTGGTAAAATTTCTTCAAGTTATTGGAATTCCAAAATCGGGGTAGCTATCTCCCATCTTTAATAGTTTTCAGTCAGTATGCCCCCATGCCGACTTGGAACCCCACACGGTAGGGACCCTCCCAGTTGGGGCCGAGCTTTCTATCTGCTGGATTCTTTGTCACCCCCAATACTTTCCATAATACTAAGTCTCCCAGTACGAAGGCTCTTGGATGACTCCATTTGTTGTAAAAGCTACTTAACTGTTGATGATATCCTGTGAGTCTAATCAAGGCAGTTTTTCTATTTTCTTAGGCAAGATCCAGATCGCTAGCCAGAGTTTGGTCATTAAGTCCAGTATTAAAGACTACCGATCTGATTGTTGGTAGCCCCACCTCAAAAGGTATAACTGCTTTCACCTCGTAGGCCAAAGAAAAAGAGGTTTCGCCAGTAGATCTCCTTGGTGTGGTTCTATAGGACCATAGAATGCTAGGCAGTTCCTCCACCCATTTTCCTTTAGCCCATTCCAGTAGCTTTTTGATCCCGTTCAGCATAGTCTTGTTTGAAATTTTGGCTTGCCTATTGTACTGTGGGTAGGCCAATATTGAATAGTAATTTCTGATTCTGAGCTCCTCGCAGAATGACCTGAACATGTTGCCATCGAATTGGGTGCCATTGTATGAGACAAACGCCCGAGGTATGCTACCCCTTGTTACTATGTTCCTCCAAGTGAATCATTTGGCATCAACTTCTCTGATGGTTGAAAAGGGTTTTGCCTCTACCCATTTGGTAAAGTAATTTATTGTCATAATAAGAAACCTTTGGTTGCCTGAAGTTAGAGGCAAAAGCTCGACTATGTCCAGTCCCCACTGGGCAAAAAGCCAAGAGCTGGTTATAATTGTGAGGTCCTCAGCAAGCTAATGTATAATTGGGGAGAACCTTTGACACTTTTCACATTTCAGCACGTATTGGGCTGCATCATTTTACATATAGGATCACCAGTATCCTTATGAGATAGCTCGGTGGGCCACAGATCTCCCACTGACATGACTTCCACAGATCTCTTCATGGATTTCAAACAGGATGTTCTGCACTTTTTTCGAAGGAACACAGTGCAAGTAAGGACCCGTGAAAGATCTTCGGTAGAGTTCCTTGGTTAGTGATAGCCAGTATTTAAGGGCTTTGTGCCTGATCCGTCTAGTTTCATTATTATCTTTGGGGAGTTCGTCTTTGTCCAGATAGGTAATGATTGGGTCCATCTAGGATGGTCCCAATTGTTCAATTACCAAGACTTGATCTTTTTCTTGAAATATGTTAGGACTGGCTAGCGTCTCCACATTGATTGTTTTCTTCGAGCCTGATTGTAGGGCCGCCGTAATCGTTGCTAAGGCATCGGCATGAGCATTGCTATCACGACCAATCTGGTGGAGCCTATATTTGCTAAATTTGGACAACAACTCTTTTGCTTTGACCAGGTATTGTGCCATTCTGTCTTTTTTTACTATGTACTCTCATATGATCTGATTCACTACTAACTGAAAGTCTAAGCAGATCATGATTTTGGCAATTTTGAGATCGATAGCTTGGCACAGCCGACGAGCAGAGCCTCATATTCTGACTCGTTATTTGAAGTAGTGAACTCCAGTTTGATGGCCTACTCCAATGCCATACCATCTGGTGTGATAAGGACTATCCCCGATCCTGTCCCTTGGTCATTGGATGCTTCGTCAACGAATAGTTTTCAATGATCAGCATTTTTTCAAAGGTCAAATGGGAGGTGATTGTTGTGGAAATCGGTAGATGTTGCCAGGTTGTTTTTCTGTGGTAATTCAATAGAAAATTCAGCAATAAAGTTAGCCAGTACTTACCCTTTGATTGTTGATTGTGGGTGAAACTTGATGTCAAATTCTCCCAGCTCAACGGCCCACTTAGCTATCCTACTGGAGAAGTTGGTCCTTCTCAAGAGTGGTTTTAGTTAGTAGTTCGTGAGAACATTGATGGTGTGGGCCCTGAAGTAGTGCACCAGTTTACGTGATGCCACTACTAATGGAAGAGCCAGTTTCTCCAATGGTAGATACCTGCTTTATGCCCCCAAGAGAGTTTTACTAATATAGTAGACCGGCTTCTGTTGCCAATCTTGTTGTTACAGTAGTACGACACTGATCGCATTCTCTGACACCGCCAGGTAGAGGAAGAGCTTTTTATGTTCTGATGGGGTGGAAAGTATGGGAGGCTGGCTCAGGTACTTTTTCAAATCCACCAATGCTTCATCATATTCCTGAGTCTAGCTAAATCACTCTTGTTTTTTGAGAAGTTGAAAGAATGATCGGCACTTGTTTAAAGATCGGCCGATAAATCTGTTGAGTGCCACTGCCATGCCAGTCAGCTTCTGTACCTCTTTGGTGTTTCTTGAAGCTTGGACATTCTGAATAGCACTGACCTACTGTGGGTCTACCTCAATACCCCAGTGTGTAGCCAAGAATCCTAGGAACTTCCCCGAGCTAACCCCAAACACACACTTGGAGGCGTTAAGCCTCATTTTATATTACTTCAAAATGTAAATATTACCGTTAGGTTCTCTAAATGGTGACTGTTGATCTTACTTTCGACCACTATGTCATCGATATAAACTTCCACGGTGCTGCCAATGTAGTCTTTGAACATTTTAGTGACCAGTCACTAATAGGTGGCCCCGGCATTCTTCAATCCAAATGACATTACCTTGTAGCAGAAGATGCCCCTTGGAGTTATGAAGGCAATTTTCTCTTGGCTGTCCTCATGGAATGGGATCTAGTGATACCCACGATAAGCATCCAGGAAGTTCTTTCTTTCAAAATCAGCCATTGCATCTACCAGTTGATCAATCTTGGAAAGTAGGAAAGGGTCCTTGGGGCATGCCTTGTTTAGATCGATGAAGTCAACAAAGACTCTCCATTTGCCATCCTTCTTTTTTACAACAACTGTGTTTGACAGCCAACATGGGTAATGGACTTCTCTAATTGCACCAGCACCAAGGAGCTTTTCAACCTCTTCTATGACAGCATCCACATGTTGTGTAGCCACTGTCCTGCCCTTCTGGATCACAGGTCAGCACTGTGGGTCCACACTTAAATCTATGGTAGGCAACCTTCGCATCAATCCCCGGTGTGTCGTAAAGAGTCTAAGCGAAGATCTCAATGTAATTTTTCAGAAGGTCGATCAAGGAATTTTCTTCAGTCTTGGATAAGGAAGTGTTGATCACAAAGTACTTTTCCTTATGCCGATCTATGTGGATTTTCTTCAAGTCTTCAACAACCTTTTTCTGCGGTATCTGCCCAACGTCATCAATCGTGGGTGTATCCTCATGAAGCTCCATCATTTATACTTTTCTAGCTTTTGCCTTTGTCGCACATGCCGTAAGAAAGCATTGTTTAGTGGTCATTTGGTCCCCTCTTATCTCTTGCACCCCCTCTGGGGTCGGGAATCGAATCAGCTAATGGTAGGAAGACGGGATAGCCTTCATGAGATGTAACCAAGTTCAGCCCATGATTGCATTATATAGGGATGGTACGTTGACTACCAAGAATTCTATCTGCAGAGTAATTCCTTCTGTAGTTACAGGAATAGTTATGTCCCAAGTGGCCAAACTGGTTTGGAACTGAACCCAATCAATGGATTAAGCGAGAGTTGGAGGTCGACATCCTTCAACTTTAGCTTCTTGAATAGATCATAGTACATAACCTCGGATGAGCTCCCCTGGTCAACGAGCAGCCTTTTTACGTCACAACCTGTCAGTCGTAGAGTTGCGGCCAGTGCATCATTGTGGGGGGTCTGAACTGCCACGAGATCTTTGTCAATGAAAGTTATGGCCGCGGTATCACTGTCGACCTTGACCTTCTTGTGCGGAGGGCCTATTTGCATCACCTCCCTCAAGTGCACGACCTTTTGTATCTCGGCCCGATATCTATGCCGATCAACAACTTTTGACTCTGGCAATCCATGCAGAGTTAGCTTTTATTTTTTTTATTCACTTTTGATAGAGAGTTTGTATTTTCGTTTCTACAACTTCATACACCTGTAAGTGAGAGTTTGAGAATTCTCTTGTAAAAGAAAAACTCTTGTAAGTTGAAGTGGATCTTGAATAAAACCATTTGGTAGCTGAAAGAACTTGGGAAGAAGTTCTTGTGTAAAAGTGAGCTGAGCACTTGGTAAATTAGCATCCATTTTGTAATTAGAGATTGCATAGTGGAGGAAGACTTCAAGGAGATCTTGGAGTGAGGACGTAGACCACGAATTGTGGTTGAATCTCGATAATTCTTGGTGTGCTTTCTATTGCTTTGTTTTCATTTATCTTTTGATTACATTGCATTATATATATATATATATATCTTGATCACTATTCTATTGATTAAATTAATTTTAATTAATCTTAATTGCCATTAATTTTTGAAAAACCCAATTCACGCCCCCTCTTGGGTTGCTTTTTGGGCCAACAATTGGTATAAAAGATTGTACTCCTGTTTTAAGCTTAACATCCTAGGAATAAATCCATGACAGCTAATTTTAGAAGCTCTATCGGTGAGGGTCAATCCACAAACAGACTACTTATGTTCAATGACACTAATTATAACTATTGGAATAGAATGAGAATCTATATTCAATTGGTAGATTATTAATTATGGAGACTTATAGTAAATGGTCCCAAAACTCCTACAACCAGAGTAGAAAGAACAGATATTCCTAAACTTGAATCCGAATGGGATGAAGATGATTTGAAAATGCTGCAATCTAATGTCAAAGCCATGAATATTCTATATTGTGCACTTGATCCTAATGAATTCAATCACATTTCCACTTGTGAATCAGCTAAAGAAATATGAGATAGACTAGAGGTAATGCATGAAGGTATCAATCAAGTTAAAAAATCTAAAATCAATATTTTGGTACATAGTTATGAATTGTTTAAGATGAAACTTGATGAGTCTATCACCAAAATGTTCACTAAATTCACCGATATTATTAATGGCTTAAATCCTCTTAGAAATGTGTATCCTAACAATGAGCAGGTGAGGAAGATTCTAAGGTCATTGCCAAAAGCTTGAGAAACTAAAGTCACGGCAATTTAAGAAGCAAAGGACCTTAACACATTGCCTCTTGAAGAACTCTTGAGCTCTCTCATGACTCATGAGCTTACTCAAAAGTAACATGCCAAAGAGTATGAAGAAAAGAAGAAAATAATAGTTGCATTCAAGTCCACCAGTCAAGATGATGAATCAGTAAGTGAGTAGGATGAGGATGAAATTGCTCTCATCACTTGAAAATTCAGAAGATTCACGAAGAAGAAATGGAAAGGTGGAAAGAAGCATGAAGCCAAAGAAGAATCTAATAAAGAATCCAATATTATATGCTATGAATGCAAGAAGCCTGGCCATATAAGGGCACAATGTCCTCTGCTTAGAAAGAAAGGAAAGCAATATCAAGGGAAGAAGGTAATGACAGCCATGACATAGAGTAATGATGAAGAATCAAGCACTGAAGAAGAAGCCGAACCTCAAGAAGTGGCTAACCTCTGTCTTATAGCACATGAGGAAAACAATGAGGTATTAGACTCTTCCCAATTTACTTTCAATGAATTAAAAGATGCATTTGATGATCTACTATATGAATTCAGAAAAATAGGAATAAAAAATAGATTGCTTAAAAAGATGGTCTCTACTCTTACTGAGGAAAATGAGAATTTACATATAGAAAATGAAGTTTTGAAAAATAAAGTTTGTGCCTTGAATGATAAGATTAAGAAAAAAAATTTTCAAAAAGATTCTTCAAAAGAAAACTAAATTTTACTTGATAAGGTTAAAAGCTTGGAAACAACTCTTTTTAGATGTGTAAATGGAAAAGAAAAACTAGATATAATATTGCGAAAACAAAAATGCTCACT
>CM065379.1:1020000-1150000 GCA_033060915.1 Euryodendron excelsum | reverse complement strand
AATATAGTTTTAGAAGAAATGGGTAGAACCATGCTTTGTGAAAATGGTTTACCAAAATATTTTTGGGTTGAAGCTGTTAACACTGCTTATTACGTTTTGAATCAAATTTTATTTAGAAAATTTTTGAACAAAACCCTTTATGAACTTTGGAAAGATAAGAAACCGAATGTCTCATACTTTGGAGCCTTTGGATGCAAATGCTTTGTATTGAATAACAATAAAGACAACCTCGGTAAGTTTAATGTAAAATCTGACGATGGTGTATTTCTTGGATATTCAACACATAGCAAGGCTTATAGAGTGTTTAAAAACTCTAGTGGTTGAAGAATCAGTCCATGTCACTTTTGATGAATATAATTCTTTTTTCAAAGAATGTTGTAAGTAATGATGTAGATGAGGTAGAGCCAGACATGAAAAAACTGGACATTCAACCAAGCTCAAATGAAGAACCTCAAAAAGAAAGAAAATCAAAAGAAGATCTTTCAAGCTAACAAGAAATTAATGAAGGTCTACCTAAGGAATGGAAATTTATGCATAAACATCTTATGGAACAAATCCTAGGTGATCCATCACAAGGAATAAAAACTCGGTCCTCTATTAAAAATCTATGTAATCATCTTACATTTTTATCATAAATAGAGCCTAAATGTTTTGATGATGTTGAAAATGATGAGTTTTGGATTAATGCAATGCAAGAAGAATTGAACCAATTTAAAAGAATGAGGCATAACACCTTGTTCCTAGACCTAATGATCATCCAGTCATTGGAACCAAATGGGTCTTTAGAAATAAAATGGATGAATCCGAAATTGTTGTGAGGAACAAGGCAAGGCTTGTTGCTTAAGGTTATAGCCAAGAAGAATGCATTGATTTTGATGAAACATATGCTTTGGTAGCTAGATTAGAAAGCATTAGATTGTTACTTGCATTTGCTTGCTTTAAAGATTTCAAATTATATCAAATGGATGTTAAAAGTACTTTTCTAAATGGGTTTATTACTGAAGAAGTTTTTGTTAAACAACCTCCTGGTTTTGAAGATCCGAAATTTCTTAACCATATTTTCAAACTAACAAAAACTTTATATGGTTTAAAGCAAGCCCCAAGGGCTTGGTATCAAAGATTGAGTAAGTTTTTTATTGAAAAAAGTTTTTCAAGGGAAAAAATAGATACCACACTTTTTATCAAAATAGAAAACAATGACATGCTTTTAGTACAAATATATGTAGAAGATATTATATTCGGTGCTACTAATGAGTTGCTTTGCAAAGATTTTGCTAAGTGTATACAGAGAAAATTCGAAATGAGTATGATGGACGAGCTTAACTACTTCCTCGGACTTCAAATCAAACAATTCAAGGAAGGCATCTTCATCAACCAAGCAAAATACATCAAGGACTTGATCAAATGGAAGATGTAAAGCCTATAAGTACTCCAATGAGTACTACAACAAAATTGGATAGCGATGAGAAAGGTAAATCAGTGGATACTAAACTCTGTAGAAGCATGATAGGATCCTTTATATCTAACTGCTAGTAGACCAAATATAATATTTATTGTTTGCTTATGTGCTTGTTTTCAATCAAATTCTAAAGAATCTCATGTGATTGCTATAAAAAGAATATTTCGTTATCTCAAGCACACACCTAACCTTGGATTATGGTATCCACAGGGTACTTGTTTTAATCTGAATACTTACACTGACGCTGATTATGCGAGGAGTAAAATTAATAGAAAGAGCACAAGTGGCTCTTGCCAACTCCTAGGCAACATGATTGTATCTTGATATAGCAAGAAATAAAATTTAGTTGCTCTCTCCACATTTGAGGCTGAATATGTAGCAGCTGGTAGTTGTTGTGCTCAAGTGTTATGGATTAAACAATAGCTAGAAGACTATGGAATCTTATTTGATTATATTCCTATTAAGTGTGATAATACTAGTGCTATAAACTTGACTAAAAATCCTATTCAACACTCTCACACAAATCACATTAAAATTAGATATCACTTTATACAAGATCATGTACAAAAAGGTGATATTGAACTTGACTTTGTGTGCACCAATATGCAATTGGCTGATATTTTTACTAAACCATTAAGTGAAGATCGTTTTTGCATGATAAGAAAAGAATTGAGGATGAGTGATCATGTGTCTTAATACTTATCTAATTTAAGTGAAATTTATGTTTTGAATGTTTTAAATGTGATTATCATTTATGTGAATTGCATTTCTCATATTCATAATTCGATTATATTAAAACAGAATCTCTCCTATATTGAAAAGCCATCTCTTGAATTCCTTATACTTCACATGCCACAGTCTGGTTGCATGCGTCGACACACCATTTTCATGTGTCCACACATCACGACAGTGGACTTAAATTATTTTGTCGACACGCATGTGTCGACACACCAAGTTTATGTGTCGACACATGAATCAGGCCTATATACTTTAACAAAGTCCACTTTACAAATATTCGAATTTTCCCTCTCTTACTCTCACTCTTTTTCTCTCCTGCTCCCATGTTCACACCAAACCTAACCTTCACCTTCAAACCATCACCAATCTTCACTCCATTCTCCTTACAAACTCTAATCAATCTCATTCCATCTTCGCACAACCCTCTTCCCCATCTCTCGAAACCTCAGACTATAAACATGGCTCCCAAGGTCGATCAAAGGCAAAAAAAATCCTAATGACTCCTCTACATGAAGTCAGAAATGAAAAAGGGTTGGATCACAAATTAGAGAATCATTCGAAAGGACTTCTTCAAACCAACCGGGTTGGGATGTCACACACTTCAGAGATGCAATGGCTCAAGAAAGGTATTCGAATATTTTCGATCTTAGTAAAATTTTGAATGGACGATGGATTAACTATGAGTATTTTGAAAATGAGAATTTTGACTTCCCCCACACCCTTACTAGTTTGGGATGGAAGCCCTACACTTTGATTCGAGAGAATGTATACCCTAAATTGGTTATGCATTTCTACTCAAATCTCATGAAAAAAGTTGGAGAGACAAAACTTACTAGCTATGTGAAGGGAGTGAAGATCACTCTAAATGAACTCACTCGTTTTGAAATTATGAGAACTGGGTATGGTGGAGAGACCTACTTTGAGACTGTAAGCAAAAAGAGACAGCTATATGTTCTCTATGGTTAAGACATGCCTGAGTCCACCCAACCCGTAGCCAATGACTTTCCTGTTGAACTAAGGTTGGTATACCATTTTATTGCCAAAATTTTTCTACTCAAAATTGAAAGTTTTGAACATGTGAGTGAGAAAGGCTTGTTTTTCCTATGAGCATTCCTTACAAATACCAAGATTGATGTCCCATACGATATTCTCATAAATATGACCCATGCCTTTACCACCTCAACTAAAAATCTACCCTATGGTATGTTACTCACCAAAATCTTCAAACACTTTCAAGTGAATATATTGGGTAAGAACTACAGAAAGTCTGACCCCTTCAATGATTAGTACAATAAGTACACCCTGGGCAAGATGGGTTACCAAAAAGTCAATGGCCAATGGGTTCCAAGACCTAAAAAAGTTGCCCCTGGTAGCACTCCCCATAGAAGAGCATCTGCTTTTGGACCTCGAAAGCCCCTAGCCCAATCTCTTAAAGCCAATCAAGTTGATGAACTTCTGGGCAATATGATGGACATGCTTTAAGGCATGAACCAGAAACTTGATGATGGGCTGCTACAGTTAAAAAGCCTTAAGTAAGATGTGACTCAATTGAAAAAGGCTCAAGGAATTATTGTTGAGGAAGAGGAAGCAGAAAAAGAACAAGTTGATGAAGAGGAAAATAAGGCAGAAAAGGAATCTAAAACTGAATATAGGACTCTAGCCAGAACTCAAGAAGAAAAGGAACTAGAGGAAAAATCTAATTATGAGAACACAGAGGATGAGTCTGAGGGTGAGTCTGGGGATAATCTATCTGATGTCCCAAGAAAGAAAACTAGTCTAGCCAAGCAAATCACATCATCTGTCCTAGTCTCTAGACTTTTGCGCAGGCGGCCATATTGCCTGAGGCCTCGATACTCTTCTGGCCCTTCCAATACTGCATCTAACCCAGTTAAAGTATCCCCTTCTCCCTCTCTATCTCCTTAACCTCCATAAAAATTCTCCAGTATCAAAGCCTTTACTCCATGACCCTGTTATAATATTTTTTTGTTTTGTTAATTTTTGTGGATATTAGTTGTTAAACATTTTGTAATACTTTTTGAATGAATGAAATATGATCTTGCTCTTTTGCAAATTCGATGCCCTGATTAGTTGTTTGCTTGCTTTCGTGATTATACAATTTATTTTGTTATAATATTTTTTGCTATTGTACTTTTCTGTAATTTTCATTTTCTTTCTCTCTTTTTGATGAATTGACAAAAAAGGGGAGAAGAATTGGACAAGAATTTGAGTAGAATTAAAGTAAAATGACAAATGAATGTTTGGTGACTTGGCATTGATTACTTGACTGCATATGACATTGAGCAAAAATGAAATGAGTGATAATTGATAAATATAGAGCATGTTCTCAGGGAGAGAAATATGAATTATTTCCCTCAATCTGTCTTGAAATTGATAATAATAGCTCCTTAAGACCTCACTTTGTTTTGAATTAACTAATAAAAACTCCTTGAGAATTGTTTTTAAAAAATCTGTTATCTCTTAAGCATCTGTTGTCTAATTATAAAACAAAGGGGGAGTTATCTACTAGTATGCAATTTGATCTTGTTCATTTCATTTAATCGTATATCAATTTAATTTGCAAAGGTTTTGTCATCATCAAAAAAGGGGAGATTATTGACTCAAGATTGATCCTCATGTTAATTTTGATAATAATTAAACCTTGTGTTATTTTACTAATGCATTTGCTTAGTGTGCAGATTAATAACGATCATAATTTAGACTTAAAAGTTTGACTTAAAGTCTAATACATGTCAAAGTGGATGCACAACAAGCTAAGTTTAAACAAATGCACCAAGAGTCATGCAATGCACTAAATTGAGCAATGACACCTATTCCAACTTCAAACAAATGATTTGCATTCGAAGAGATTAAAAGTGTTCAAATAAAGATTTCATTAAGTGTGCATAGACTCAATGAAGATGACTTGAATTTGAAGAGACTGAAGATGTTTGAGAAGAGAATTCATCGTAATTACATAATCTTTACAAAGAATCCAAGTGAAGACTTCATCTAGGATATAAAGAATCAATGAAGATAATGTATTTAGAGAAATAAAGATGTTCAAGAGTATACTTCATCTAGCTTATGAAAGTCTTATGGAAGTGATTCTAAAGAAGAAAGAAGAATTAGTAGCAAAGAGAAGAGATCGGCAATGAGGCATCATGAAACTTTACATGAAAGAGAGAGCTCGGCAATGAAAGAGAAAACTCGATAATGAAGAAGAAGAGCTTGGCATTGATGGAATGAAATCCTGACAGTTTGGAAATCAAGAAAAGATGATTATCAAATGATAGATTCAATTCAAATTAAATAGAGTACAACTTTGGTGAATTGAAGACTTTGATACATCATCATACCCCAAAAAGAAGACTCATCAAAGATCTTATTGCATTGTTGAAGCTGAACTTGATCATTAGAAGAATGAATGAAGATTTCTGGATAATGTGTCAACACATGAAAATGAAGAGTCGACACATGAAGACAGAAGTCAAAAATTTGAAGACAGAATGATCAAGTGTCGACACATGGAATTAATGTGTCGACATATGGAGACAGTGGACAACATCTGAAAAATGCAAACTAGATGTGTCGACACATGAAGCCAGATGTCGACACCTAAGAAATAACGGCTAATTTTTCTAACGTTATAACGGACTGGACTTGCATGAAATAAATCCCAACAACCTCCAACGGATGAAATCAATATAGGGGTTTATATACAAGCTTCCAACTACATTTATATACAAGAGATATAAGAAAAACAAGTACTACTGACCGATCAAATTGAAAAATCTAAATATTCTTCTTGTCTTCATTGAGTAAGTTTTTATTTTTTCTATCCACTCTTGATAGAGAGTTTGTATTTTCATTTGTACAACTTCATACACCTGTAAGTGAGAGTTTGAGAGTTCTCTTGTAAAAGAAAATTTTTTGTAAGTTGGAATGGATCTTGGACAAAATCACTTGGTAGCTGGAAGAACTTGGGAAGAAGTTTTTATGTAAAAGTGAGCTAAGCACTTGGTAAATCAGTATCTATTTTGTAATTGGAGATTGTATAGTGGAGGAAGACTTCAAATGGATCTTGGTGTGAGGACGTAGACTACGAATTGTGGTTGAACCTCGGTAATTCTTGGTGTGCTTTCTATTTCTCTATTTTCATTTATCTTTTGATTACATTGCATTATATATATCTTGATCACTATTCTATTGATTAGATTAATTTAATTAATCTTAATTGCTATTAATTTCTAAAAAAACCCAATTCACCCCCCTCTTGGGTTGCTTTTTAGGCCAACAGTATTGTCATTGTCGGAGGGAGTTTCGTTCCCTCGCCTAGTGGGGTCAACTCCTCTTCTCTCTAAGAAGCTGGTACTCATACTTTTTTGGACCTTCCCACAGACAGCGCCAATTGTAAGTGAAATTTCTGGGAAGGCTTGGCCGATCACTCGAACCAATATCAACGAGCACCAACTTGCTGTAAGAAGACAAAGGAGTTAGAATGGGTCAACGCTCTTTAGGCCAATCACACTCCGACGATTAAACTAGCAATCTTAACCGAGAAAATGAATGAAATAACAGCAGTGTATGCTTGAAAATCAATTGTCCATATCTTGTTTCTTGAGGCTTTCGTGTTTATAGTATAATACTCTCTGTTAAGCCTACTTCAGTAATCATTACCTATCTTATAGGCTTATGCCGGCTAAAATTAGCTGATTGGACAAAAACTCACATTTCTCCCCATGCTTGAGTTCGACTAACCAGACGTGAGTCATGCGTTCGCGTGGTGCGTCTCCTCCGCATTAGATGTTGAGACCTGAGCATTAAATGCTCTGATATCTCTCATAATTGTCCCAATACTTTAGGCTTTATAAGTCTTGCGAATTGGACTGCTATCGGCTATGTGAGCTTGATTTATAATGATACCTAAGTTGTCCTCGGCCTAAGCATGCTGTTTAATCTAAGTTAGACCTGTGCTAGTGGACTGAGCGGGTGCTTATTAGACCCACGGGGCTAATTAAAACTTCAGTAAAACTTCGGCAATAAACAATTTCTCCACAAGGATGGACCAAATCTAGTTTGCATTGTAGAATGGTCAAGTCTATCCTAACTAGGAAGGTACAAGCTCTAATTGTGCGTCTTTTACACACCTAATGCAATGACATCCTTAGAATCTTACTCTCACGATGTTTGAACTTTCTTTGTTAATTTTCAACCAAAGTAAATAAATAGAAACTTTCTTAGTTGAGCATGCAAGTGGAACACCCAACACCTGCAAGTTTTGGAAAGGCCAAATTGCTTAATATCATCAAACTCCCATTTTTTTTTTTTTTTTTTGAGCTCTGTCCATCCAGTGGAGGGCCTACAATCCACCATCTTACAATTAGGTTGTCTAAGTTAATCACTCAACAGCTATTTTCTTCCAAAATAAGAATAAATTATACGGGTGTTTATGGTTGTCTTATTTGTTGATTGTCATGTGTGGTCCAACCAAAGTGTGCTCCTATGGTCTCACGTCATAATTTGGACACGCTTCATACACGCAATTAACAAGGTCCATGGCCGACTTTTTTTTTTTTTTTGCCCTTTCAGGCCGTTTGATTAGATAGGTTAACTACTTGACCTAATCCGGTATCCTTGTCTCAATTTCCTGTTGCCATATTCTTGTGGCTTTTTCTTCAGATTGGAATATGGTATAGGTATATTCTCTATATAAATATATATATGTCAACTTCATGATAACTTCTATTGCTTAGATTTTCCACTAAACCTTAGGAAGTGCTAATTGTTGGGGTCATGACCTATGGAATTCCCATGCGTGACGCTTAGGGAAATTTCTCTCAACTTTCCGCATTATATTGGCAGCTAGTAATCAAATTTGAAACCTTTTGCTAGGCGAATACAATATAGAAGAACTCGTAGATGGTCAATCCTATGTGCTTGATACAAATCTAAGGTAAGTTGCCTAACCACATGAAGAAGTCAAAAAGGATAAAGAAAATTTTGTTTCTGGAATCTTACTTTGACAGCCTCGCAGCCCTTTTAACTATTACCATGTCGCTACTTTTACCAGCCAACTGTCTTTACTTACCCAACAAAAGAGATAAATGATTCATTAAATAACTGTTCAGACCTAAATGGTACATATTTGCTTACTGGGTGCTAATATATAATGCTACCCTGTCTTGGTGGAGAGGTTTGATTGATGGGGTATGGGTCCCTAAATTGACAGGCTAACCATTTTTCTTTAAAATAATTAAGTACTTCAAAAAACAAATAATTAGGCAAGTGGACGAGTAAGTGCTTAATTAAAGAGATAATTATGGTTATCATGCAAAACTTATGCTGGGGATGTCCCACTAATTGCTAAGGCATTATGCCTTTAGCATTCTGGCATTATGTCTTGTTAAGAAAAAGAAAAAGAAAATTTGAAATAAACTTGTCTAGTATCTTAAGTGGCTGTTGTTTTTTTTCTTTTTTCAGAAGAACATTTTATTTTTAACAATTTATTGTCCAAGAAGAGAGACTTGCCTTGGGTGCAATCTCCATAAGCAGTTCTATTTGAGCCACTGGCCCACATCTATAGTGGCTTAGTATTTTTCAGAGTCCACATATATCTTGCCATATGTGAGCCTCTCATGCTTTAGTGGTTGAGAACTTGAGCCTGCTTAACATGTTATCTCTATTTGTTAACATCTCTTATGCTTTGTTTGTTTGCCATGTTTAAACATTTTATATTGGATAGTTGTACTCAAAACTCCTTTTGGATTGAAATTTAGTGTTAGAAATACTTGTGTGCATCTGTACAATTCTCAGGTGGGTAGTAGCATATATTCTTCCCTAATATATTATGTATAAAACGAGCTAGGGATAAGACATCGTTTGTTTTTCTTGTATTAACCTTAAAACAATTGGGTACCAAGAAAGGAATTGTTTCACAATTAATAATGAATAAAGCTGCGGATCCAAACGCATGATAAGGTGATCTCTCTGCAATGAGCATCTCCTTAATTATGCCCTGAAAATGAAATCTCATAGTCATGGGTGGACATGTGTTCATTGCCAGAAAATACGATAGATGTGGCTCCAAACCGACTAGTATGCTCAATCAAAGACTAGTGAGACCACAAGGAAAAACTAATAGCGACCAATATTTTTTATTTTTTTTATTTTTTTATTATTCTTATTTGCTTAGCCATAAAGTGTAATTGTTGATGAACACACTGCATGATTGATAAGCATTGTATTGTGTCAAAGCCAAGGACAAAAACTTCTAACTCGCTCGGGTTTTTTCTGTGACCCCATATTGTAGTGTTAATTCCACAATAATTCTTGTCTAAATTTAAGATTGTAAAACCAACCGACTTGTGTTTAGCCGATTAAAACTTTACTTGAGGTTGACTTTGATATGTTTTGGACTTGGTTATTTTTATGAGCACGGCTCAATAAGTTTATATATGTATTTTGGAACTATATAAAAAAGAACTAAGGTATTTTGGCTTGTGTTTGATAAATGGTCGTTTGAAATTGGCTCAACATAGATGTGGATCATGAATCTGACCGAACTGCATGTGGGTCAGCTCTCTTAATTTCAACAAAGAAACTGAAGATTTGAACTTTAACAGCAAAATTGAAATGGATGAGTCTCTTAATAAACAATTATATGCACTTTGGGTGCTTAGAGAACCAGCTGCACCAGCTAAATATTTTTCAGTACAGGCTATATTGTATACAAGTTCGTTGTCTTTACCAGTTGTATGATTCTTGATACTAATAATTGATTAAAAAGTGATTAGCCTCAAAGATCAATGATTGTCGGAAGTCGAATGATGGCACTAGTGCTTTAATTTAGGTGTTAATTACATAACATGGATAAAACTTGATTAAGGATCTAATCGTATCTGCGAATCTTGTCTTTCATATCATATCTCCTTCGATCAAACAATAAATAAATAAATAATAATAATGACTATAGTAGTCTCTACAATCTACAGCATTCCTGGAAGGAAGGGGAAGGCCAACCCTGCCCATGATTTGATTGTCCAAGCCTGTTGTGCCTGGCCCTTCAAATTGTTTTCTATGGGCCTCATTAATGGAGCCGGTTTGCTTTTTGCAATGGTATGAAATACTCATGGGCTGTGTGATGGTTTTTCTCACTTACGCACCTTTGTCTTCTCTTACAAAATGTCTTCCTGTCTTTCCAATTCCATTAACAAGAAAAAAAAAAAAAAAAAAGGAAAAAATGGAAAAGAAATGGGCAGCCCAAATTGTTGTCTGAGCCGAACTTCAGAGGCCCAGCAGCATGCTATATGCCCTTTTTTATAATTTTTTTTTTTTTATTTCGCCTACATTGCCGTGGTTAAATTACTGATTATTAACTCATATAAAAGTTTAATATGTTAGAAAGAGAGTTAACTTAAATTATTTGTATTCTTAGCATGCATGCCCCTTTGCGTGTGGCCTGATTCTACTCCCTAAACAAGTCAAGTAGGTGTATTTGTTAAATACTGGGTAGGCAGTGAAGTTTTGACATAGAATCTCTTGCTTATTCAAGAACTAAAAACAGAGGTCATGTTGCGTTTGTGTGAAAGTAATGAACTGAAATTAATAAGAGGTAACTATCTAATCCACGCCATCTATGGAACTAGATGAAATCAGGACAATTTTCATTTTCCAATTTTAAAATGTCTTAATGGTGAGGCTCATGAGTTGTCTCCCAATCCCAGCATAGATCAAAGATAGCTGTAGAAACGTTTTCAACCTTAGTTTTTTTTTTTTTTTTTTTTGTCTTTTTTTCTTTTGCTTTTGGTATTTTGAAATGTAAAGACAAATAAAGAAGAAAAACAACCAAGAAGTCCAACCCGGGGATTAACCCTTACAACAAAAGTTCCCACCGTATGATCCATCAAAAAGGCTTTGATTTGTTTCACGTGGGCTTTCAAACAACCACTAGGCCTTTAAACTAATTAGTTCTAATAAGAGTAGCCATGAGATCTATACATTTCTTACCCTCTCTCAGAATTTGTTTAACTCATGCTTCAATCTCCACTTCTCTCATGCTCTTTTCCATGGTGATGCTCAGGCTATTGTATATGTCCCATAGTTCAGTCTCTAAGCTTGTAGAGTTTTGCAACTTCCAAAAGAAACCTAGCCTCTACGCTCGTCTTTCTTCTAAAAACTAATTTTTGGCTTATAGCCTATGACTAGTTTTTTGGTGAAAAATAAAAAATAAAATAGTAACTTACATGACTGTTTTAACGATAAAAATACAGGTATATGTCGAAAACAAAAGTTGTTTTACAACTTCTTTTCCATTTTGAGGTGATTTTAAAATTAGTTTCTAAATCCAAATGGTTTCAAAAGTTGTATTCTAAAAATATAACTTTAAGCTTGAAGTTATTCTTTTAAAATTTTGAAACAAAAATTTAAATTATAAAAATCGTGCTTTGAAAACATAATTTTATCTGAAATAATTTAAATTTGATAAATAAATTTAAAATTATTTTAAAAATAAGAAATAAATGCAAAAATAAGCATGTTTTTACTAACGTGTTTGGGAGTTCCCCAGATTTGATACCTTGGTTCTTGTAATTTTAGAGTCCCCAGGGCCAGATTCGCGGCCTTGGTTATTGTTACACTCATCCAAAAGTAAGGTAGCTAGGTCCTAGGTACCTTGGAATTTGGTGACACTTGGTTTTAGATGACTACATTAATGACCAAAGACTTTATGGTAATTGTTATTTTTTTAAATTTCATTTCTTGTGGTCTAGATAATTAGGTAGGCTCGCGAATTTTGATTGCTGTCCAACACGCTTATAGGAAGGCACCATCTCTTGAGATCAGACAGATTCTCGACCACCCTCTATGAAACTACATTTTTCCTGTGGGACTCAATCGTAGGGCAAAATTCAAAATACATGACTCACGAATGTTCTCGTGGCGAACGTGGCGTATTTGTGATCGGTCAGTTCTTTCGTTTAAGGAAACTTTTGCGGGGCCCATTATGCAGGAAGAAAGAGCACCATAGCAAACCAAATGGAAGGAAATCTCAATTTCCCTTATCTTTACAGCTGTGTTATCTTCACTCTCTCTCTCTCTCTCTCTCTCTCTCCCGAAGAAGCAGGAAGAAAGAAGAGCATGGCAGCCACACTCAGCCTCCTAAGACTCCCTATTCTACCCTCCAAAACTCACCAAGCCCACTCAAAACTCACAATTCTCTCCAACCCAAGTAGGCAACACCTCTCCATCGACTCATACAACCCACAAAAACTCTTAATTGAGACCCTTCAACAATTGAAATCAGCTTCTCTTCCTCTCACGGCAGCGGCATTTCCCTTCTTTGTAGATCCAAAGGCAAGTCCAACTCTCTCACTTCATCAATGGCCCTAACTGGTTCTATATATTATTCCTTTCAGTGGTTAATTGACTTGAATTGATTATTATTTTTTGTGGGTGGTGGTTAATTCAATGTAGGATGCACTTGCTGTTGGGGGGGAGTTTGGAATTTTGGAAGGAAGAACATTTGCTCTTATTCATCCCCTTGTGATGAGCAGCTTGTTTGTCTTCACTCTCTGGTCTGGTTATTTGGGTTGGCAATGGCGTCGGGTTCGGACAATACAGGATGAGATAAATGAGCTGAAGAAGCAAGTGAAGCCTGTTCCAGTCACACCAGAAGGCACTCCAGCTGAACCCCCAGCACCATCTCCTGTCCAAGCCAAAATTCAACAACTCACTGAGGTAAGCCTGCATTCCATCAAATTTACATTTTATCGATTAGGAATTTAAAATTTTAATTGCTATTTGTGATGACTGATAGAAAGTATCTCAACTGTTGAATTTTCGTTAATTCAGGAGAGGAAGGAGTTGATAAAAGGGTCATATAGGGATAGACACTTCAATGCAGGTTCAATATTGCTGGGATTTGGTGTGTTCGAGTCGGTTTTTGGAGGACTCAACACGTGGTTTAGGACAGGAAAGCTATTCCCAGGGCCTCATTTATTTGCAGGGGCAGGTAATTCTGAGCTTTCCATTTTGTTGACTCAATTTAGGCTGCGTTCGATAGTATGGAATTCAAGCTTTGGGAATTGGAATTGGAAGGTTTCCAATTCCAATTTCAAGTCTCAATGGAGTTGGTTTGATGAATTGCGCTTTCTCTATGTGTTTGTATTGCATTTATAGGTAACTGTGGCCCTGTTTTGTTGGATCAATTTTTGTGGAACAGGGATAACAGTGCTGTGGGCAGCAGCTGCGGCTCTTGTACCAGCAATGCAGAAGGGGAGTGATACAGCCAGAAATCTTCACATTACATTGAATGTGTTGAATGTTTTGCTCTTTGTGTGGCAAATCCCCACTGGACTTGACATAGTCTTCAAAGTGTTTGAGTTCACAAATTGGCCTTGAATTACAGACAATGTTTCAAGAGTGAGCACTATTAGCTTCCTCATTTAGGTGTACAATTTCCCTCCCTTTTCTGCCTGTCGTTGTTTATATAGTCTTGTATGAGTAAATATCTTTCATTTCAGTCATATGAAATTGTTTCAAATTATTAGTTGTTAAAGAGTATGCTTCAGCTTATATAACATTTGTGTTGAGCAATACTACAAGAGACTGAATGTGTCATTCAATGTTCCTTCATCTTGAAAATAGATGTTTATATTTGCCAGTCGATACTGTATTTAGAGGTTGTGACTTGGCGCGATGGCAAGTGCCTAGCACTGTAGCTCAGATTTGAGTCATGGAAACAAGTCTCTTTTCGTAGAAAATCGTGGGTAAGCGTACCTATTTACTATCTCTCAGGCTCTTATCCTAAATAGGAGCCCTTGTGCATTGAGTATGATCTTTAGTTGTACAGTGCTAAAAAATCCCAGGCTCTGTCCATTTTGCTTGCAGCTATATGAAGTCATGCCCATGCCAGAGAGAGAGAGAGAGATTTTAACAGGAGTTTGTGTAACACAGAGTAATGTAAAGCAAACTACTATAACTCCAGGCGCAATTATATAGCCAAGTAATGCATAATTGGATGACTCAAAAGCTTATACAAGTTGTGGATGACTCTGAATTAGCTTACACCAAAGCATTCTTATTGGGTTGAATTAAGACCCAACGAAAACATTTGAAAATTTTCAAAGAAAGATAACAATTCATAATTGGATGATTATTGATTTTTGTTATGTGAGATCCATCAAAGAGTGACTTTGAGTCAATTGCTAACCGGGGGGATTTTATCAAAACAGTTCATTTGCTCATCATGAAGAGTTATAGTAAATGGCTTGAGCCCCAACTTCCAATACCTCAAACAGGGAGAAGAAGCTGGCAGAATTACATTTAACTGTGAAATTGCAAAACTAATTGGTTAGCTTAAAATTCTAATTAATTACTGTCATACTGTATGATACTATTATGAAATTATTAATTCAAAATTCGTATTATAAGGCTTTTTTTTTTTTTAATTTTCTTGTTTCCTTGCATTTTTTCATGTTTTCCATTGAAAGCCATATAAGAGTGAGGAGGTTGCATACATGCAGTAAGTGTCTTTCTTTCTTCTTTTTTTTTTTTTTTTCTTTTTTTCATCATTATGGAAGATGAGTAAAGGAAAAGCCTAAACTCTTACTTGTCAATTCAATTTGTTATGACGTTTAATTGCTGGGACAGAAAGAAGAAAAACAATATTCCTATGAAATAATAAAATACATTTTAGAGTATAATTTCCCTTTTTCCACTCTCCAGCTACCTTTGTGTTAGAATAATGATTAGAGGAGAGAGAGAGAGAGAGAGAGAGAGAGAGAGAGAGAGAGAGAGAAGTATCATAATGTATTGTATTGAAGTAATAATGTCGTCTATTACACTGAGAGAGTCTCTCTATATGGGTCAAAGAGGAGTGTTGAACAAGTAATAAATAATAAGGAGCTAAACCTATAAATAGGAAACTAAACCTATGAGGAAACCATATATTTTAATATCTCCCTTAAACTCAAGTAGGTAAGATGTCAACTTAAGTTTGAAAACGATGTCATGAAAACAGTGAATAATATCACGAACAATTTAACAAGTTAAGAGAATTTTTAAAGTAAGAGAGGAGCCAAGAGATCCAAAGAGGCTCGACGAGAGAGGAGCCAGGATGATTCAGATAGGCTCAATGCTTAAAATGCGAAGCGTGTGAAGAAGAAACACGGTGTGTGCAGGCATGTGGCAAAAGTAAAGTTGTTTTCAGTGAGACTGATGGCTCAAGGGCTTGTTGATTGTGTTGACTCCCCGCTTTGATTTTTATGATAACTAGACCTTGTGTTAGTTTGTTAATGATTTTAATTAGTGTACATATCAATGAATAAATATATTTACACCTAAAGAATAATGAATGCCAAAATAGATGCACAAGGATCGAGCAATGCATCAAAAAAAAAAAAATGCACCAAAATAGAATAATGACACCTATTCATATGTCAAACTAATGATGTGAATTCGAAGATATTGAAGGTATTCAAAAGCGAACTCAACATGTGTGCAAAGACTCTATAAAGAATTCATGAAAAGTTCTTGAAGAAATCAAAATGAGTTCAATCCAAATTGAATTGAAGATTTTATTGAATGACTCCACTGGATTGAAAGCCAGAAAGAATCATTATACCGCAAAAAAGAAGATTCCTTGAATTACTTGAAGTGTTTTTGAAGATAAGCTTGATCAAGGATAGCATAAGACATTTTCTGGGTGATGTGGCGACACATGAGGACAAAAGCCAATGTTTGAAGAATGGATGATCAAGTGTCGACATATGGAAACAGAGAGCAACTTCTGGAGAATACAGGCTTGATGTGTCGACACCTAGAGACTAACAACTATATTTTTAAACGTTATATTGAACTAGGTCTGCATTTAATGAACTCTCAATTACCTCTAACGGGTGAAATCAATTCAGGGATATATATACAAGCTTCCAAATGCATTTATAGTAAAAAGATACAAGATTATTCCATCTGTTGATCATCAAAAGCTGTTAATTCTGAAAATTCTCTTTGTCTTCAATACTTGGCATTAAGTGAGCTATTCATTTTCTCATCTACTCTTCATAGAGAGTGTGTACTTAAATTGTAAATCCTTTTATACACTTGTGAGTGAGAGTTTGAGTGTTCTCTTGTAAAAGAAAAACATTTGTAAGTTTGAGAGAGCATGAACTAAACTCTTGTAGCATTGAAGCTTGGGTGTAAGATTCAAGGAGAGTGAACTAGGCACTTCAACTAGGCTCTACTGTATAATTAGAGATTACATAGTGAAAGAAGACTTCAAAGGGATTTTGGGGTGAGGATGTAGACCACAAGTTATGGTTGAACCTCGGTAATTTTTGGTGTTTCTTTCTTATGTTTTGCTTTCATTTCATACTTAATTCTATTACATTGTATATATCTTAAATCTTTGATTAATTGCTTAGATTTACTTTAAATAGTCTTAATTGCAATTATTTTTAAATAATCCAATTCACCCCCCTCTTGGGTTTGCTTTTTGGGCCAACAATTGGTATCAAAGCAAGTATTCCAGTTTTACGCTTAATATCTTAGGCATTGATCCATGACAACCAACTTTGGAAGCTCTCTTGATAAGGGTCAATCTACAAATAGATCACCTATGTTTAATGGCACCAATTACAACTATTGGCAGAATAGAATGAGGATATATATTCAGTCCGTTGATAATGAATTATGAAGGATTATTGTAAATGGTCCTAAAACTCCAACTAAGAAAGTTGAAAGAATTGATGTTCCTAAGCCCAAATCTGAATGGTATGAGAATGATTTGAAAATGTTATAATCTAATACTAAAGTTATGAATATTTTATATTGTGCTCTTGATCCTAACAAATTTAATCATATCTCTACTTGTGAATTGGCTAAGAAATATGGAATAGACTTGAGGTAACCCATGAAGGTACTAATCAAGTCAAGGAATCTAAACTCAATATTTTAGTTATAACTATGAATTGTTTAAGATGAAACCGAATGGATTTATTACCGAAATGTTCACAAGGTTTACCGATATTATTAATGGCTTGAAGTCTCTTGAAAAGATTTATCCTAATAATGAACATGTTAGAAAGATCTTAAGGTCATTGCCAACGACTTGGGAAGCTAAAGTCACTACCATCCAAAAGTAAAGAACCTCAACACACTACCTCTTGAAGAATGGGCTCCCTTATGACATATGAACTTACTCAAAAGTAACATGTACAAGATGAGGAAAAAAAGAAAAAGAGGTCAGTGGCACCAGCCATGAAGATGAATCAACAAGTGATGAGGATGATGATGATGAGATTGCCCTTATCACATGTAAATTCAAAAGATTTATAAAGAGAAAACGGAAAGGTGGAAAGAAGCATGAAGTTAAAGGAGATTCTAGCAAAGAATCAACGATTATATGCTATGAATGTAAGAAGCCCGACCATATAAAGGTTGAGTGCCCCATGCTCAAAAAGAAAGGAAAGAAAGATCAAAGGAAGAGAGCAATGGCTGCTATGACTTGGAGTGATGATGAAGAATCCGACTCTGAAGAAGAAACCGAATCTCAAGAAGTGGCCAATCTATGCCTCATGGCACATGAGGAAGAGAATAAGGTATCATATTCTAATTCCTCTCACTTTACTTTCAATAAATTACAAGATGTTTTTGATGATTTAATTATTGAATTCAAAAAATGAGAATTAAAAATGGTCTTCTCAAAAAGATGATTTCTACTTTAACTAAAGAGAATGAGGACTTACAAAAGGAAAATGAAGATTTGAAGAATGAAATTTGTATTTTGAAAGATAAAGTCAAGGAAAACTCGCTTCAAAAGGATTTCTCATTTTCAAAAGAAAATCAATCTTTGAGGAAAGAAGTTAAACACTTGAAAATAATTCTCTTTAAATGTGTAAATGGAAAAGAGAAATTGGATGTTATTCTTGAAAATTAAAAGTGTTCGGTTGATAAAGCGGGACTTGGTTTCAATCCCTTCAAAATGAGAAAATTTTCAAAAACTAGATTTGTTTTTTCCACTAGTAAACTACAAATTTCATACTTTTATTGTAATAAACTAGGACACATTGCTAGTAAATGTTATGCTATGCAAAATCTATTGCTCTTGACAATGCATGGGTCCCAAAAAAGCCATTAAAGACTAACTTCCAAGTACCCAAGATAATTTGGGTACCTAAAGTCAAATAAACTCTTGTGTAGGTGTGTCTTTAAGCGAAATCCAAGAAAGATCATTGGTATTTGGATAGTGGATGCTCAAGATATATGATGGGAGATGAAGCACAATTCACATCTCTCTCACCAAAGGATGGAGGACTTGTCACCTTTAGAGACAATAGTAAAGAAAAAATCATCGGTATAGGTAGTGTTGGTAAGAATTTTTCTACCTCTATTGAAAATGTCTTGCTTGTTAAAGGACTTAAACACAATCTTTTGAGCATTAGTCAACTTTGTGACAAAGGATGCAAGGTTATCTTTGAATCCTCTAAATGTGATGTGATTGACATCAATAGTAACAAGACTATTCTCACTGGGCATAGACAAGCCAATATATACATTTTCGATCTAAATAACTTATCTTCTTGCAAAGTTGAATGCTTTGCCGCTATAAATAGTGATGAAAGTTGGTTATGGCATAGAAGACTTGGTCACATTAGTATGAGCATACTTTCAAAGGTTTCTAAAAATGATTTAGTCAAAGGACTTCCAAAAATCAAATTTGACAAAGATAGAGTTTATGATGCTTGTCAAATGGGTAAGCAAACTCGAATTTCTTTTAAATCTATAAATATGTTGACTACTTTTAGGCCATTACAATTGTTACACATGGACTTATTTGGACCCACTAAGACTTTAAGTCTTAGTGAAAAATAGTATGCATTTGTTATTATTGATGACTATTCTAGATTTACATGGACATTCATCCTAGATCACAAAGATGAGATAATTGTTTTTTTCACAAAATTTTGTAAAATGGTTCAAAATGATAAAGGTTTTTCAATCACTTCTATAAGAACTGGTCATGGAGGGAAATTTAATTGCAAACCCTTTAAAGTATTTTGTAATGAAAATGGTTTTGACCACAACTTTTCAGCCCCTAGAACACCTCAATAAAATTGAGTTGTTGAGAGGAAATATAGAACTTTAGAATAAATGAGAAGAACCATGCTTTGTAAAAATGGTTTGCCAAAGTATTTTTGGGCTGAAGCTATCAATACAGCTTGCTACATTTTAAATCGAATTTTATTTAGAAAATTTTTAAACAAGACCCCCTATGAGCTTTGGAAAGATAAGAAACCAAATTTCTCATACTTTCGAACTTTTAGATGCAAATGCTTTGTGTTAAATAACAATAAAGACAACCTTGACAAGTATGATGCAAAATCTGACAAGGGTGTATTTATTAGATATTCAACACATAGCAAAACATATAGAGTCTTTAATAAGAGGACTCTAGTAATTGAGGAATCAGTCCATGTTACTTTTGATGAACATAACTCCCTTTCTAGAAATATTGCAAATGATGATGTAGATGAAATAAAGCAAAATATGAAAAAGAAAAACATTCATCCAAGCTCAAAAGAAGATCCACAAAAGGGGAAGGAAGTGCAAGAAATCTCAACAAATCAACAAGAGAACAATAAAGGTCTACTTAAGGAATGAAAGTTTGTACATAACCATTCAACCGAACAAATCTTAGGTAATCTTTCATAAGGGGTAAGAACTAGATCCTCTCTTAGAAATGTATGTAATCATCTTACATTTTTATCACAAATTAAACCTAAGTGCTTTAATGATGTTGAAAATGATGAGTTTTAGATTAATGTTACGCAAGAGGAATTGAATTAATTTGAAAGGAATGAGGTATGACACCATGTTCCTAGGTATATTGATCATCCAGTCACTGGAACTAAATAGGTTTTTAAAAATAAAATGGATAAATCTAAAGTTGTCGTGAGGAATAAGGCAAGACTTGTTGCTCAAGGATATAGCCAAGAGCCAAGAGGAAGGCATTGATTTTGATAAAAACATATGCTCTGCTAACTAGATTAGAAGCTATTAGGTTGCTACTTGCATTTTCTTGTCATAAAGACTTTAAACTTTATCAAATGGACGTTAAAAGTGCTTTTCTAAATGATTTTATTACTAAAGAGGTATATGTTGAGCAATCCCCTGGATTTGAAGATCCAAAATTTTCTAATCACGTTTTCAAATTAACAAAAGCTTTATATGATTTAAAACAAGTCTCAAGGGTTTGGTATGAAAGATTAAGCAAGTTTTTGATTGAAAAAGGCTTTTCAAGAGGAAAAATAGACACTACTCTTTTTATCAAGATAAAAAACAATGACATACTTTTAGTACAAATATATGTTGATGATATTATATTCGGTGCTACTAATGAGTGACTTTGTAAGGAATTTGCTAAGTGTATGCAGGGAGAATTCGAAATGAGTATGATGGGTGAACTTAATTACTTTCTCGATCTTCAAATCAAGCAATCAAAGGAAGACATCTTTATCAACCAAACCAAGTACATCGAGGACTTGATTAAGAAGTTTGGCATGGAAGATGCAAAGTCCATAAGTACTTTAATGAGTACTACAATAAAATTGGATAACGATGAAAAAGGTAAATCCTTAGATACTAAGCTTTATAGAAGCATGATAGGTTATTTGTTATACCTTACTGCTAGTAGGCTGGATATAATGTCCAGTATTTGCTTATGTGTTTGATTTCAATCAAATCCTAAAGAATCTCATGCGGTTGCTATGAAAAGAATCTTTCGTTACCTAAAGCACACACCTAACGTTGGACTATGGTATTCAAATGGTGCATCTTTTAATTTGATTAGATACACCGATGCTGACTATACAGGGAGTAGAGTTGATAGGAAGAGCACAAGTGGCTCTTGCCAACTTCTAGGCAACATGATTATGTCTTGGTGTAGCAAGAAATAAAATTTGATTGCTCTCTTCATAGCTAAGGTTGAATATGTAGCAGCTGGTAGTTGTTGTGCTCAAGTATTATAGATTAAACAATAATTAGAAGTTTATGGTATCTCATTTGATTATATACCCATTAGATGTGATAATACTAATGCTATAAACTTGACTAAGAATCACATTCAACATTCTCGCACAAAACACATTGAGATTAGATATTATTTCATAAGAGATTATGTGCAAAAATGTGATATTGAACTTGATTTTGTAAATACAAACATGCAATTGGCTGGAATTTTTACAAAACCATTAAGTGAGGATAGGTTTTGTATGATAAGACGAGAATTGGGAATGAGTGATCATTTGTCTTGATTATTGTTGAATTTGAATGACATTCGTGTTATTTGAGTTTTCAATACATTTAATTGGGTTGTTTATTTGTATAAAATGCATTTATATTTCATTACATGTTCATATTAATACATATTATCATCTCTAAACCAAAAGTCGACCCTTGAGTCCATAGATACCCTTTCTGGCATAATCTGACCCAGTCTGACTTCATGTATTGACACATCATTTTCATGTGTCGACATATCACAACGGTGGGTTCAAAATGAATTGTTGACACCCATGTGTCAACAGATCAAGTTTATGTGTTGACACATGAGTCAAGCTTATATATTTTAAACGAGTCCATTTTACGCATATTCAAACTTTTCTTCTCTCTCTCTCTCTCTATATCTATTTTGCTCTTTTCTCGCACCAAACTAACCGTCACCAACTGTCCATCTCAATATCTCTTCTAAACACCTTATAAACCTTAAATCGATTTGTTCCTATCTCCTTACAACCCTTATTGATTCCCCCATGGCTCCGAAAAACCCTAAACAAAATAAAAACTCAAAAGCCCCAAATACATTGACATCCCTTGTCCCTAAAGGCCAAAAGCGAAAATCTAACGGGGATTCGAGCAAAGACAAAAGGAAAAAGAAGAAGAAGAAAAACAAGAAGGGAGAATCGACATCTTTAATAGCCTTGGAGAGGAATGAACTCTATTTTAGTGAGGACAAATCCTAGGAAAGGTACAATTCGAGTTTCTCTCTTAGGAAAGTCTATAATGGTCGTTGGGTGAATTATAATTTTTTCGATCATTACAAGTTTGACTTGAGCACGAAATTAACCAATTTGGGATGAAAATCTATTACTACATTGAGGGATGATGTTTATCCTGACTTAGTGGCACATTTCTATGCCAATGCCGAAAGAGAGTATGGAGATGTATTAATAGTAAGTTATGTTAAAGGTGTTAGTTTCACTTTAGATAGAATTGTGATAAGCACATTCTCAGCATTTGACTTGGTGGGAAAATTTATAGAGATAATATTCCTAAAAAAGATCAACTGAAAGTTCTGTATGGGAAGGAAGTGGATGAGTGTATACAACCTATTGGCAATGACTTGCCTCTGAAATTGAGGTTGGTTCATCACTTTTCTTGCACCATTTTTACCCCTAAAACTGAAAAATATGAATATGTGTCCGAAAATGAGTTATTTTTCTTATGGGCATATATGATTGATTCTAGAATTAATTTGCCATTGTTTATCTTGGATCATATGTACAAGGCTACTGTTGCCAGAATCAGTTTGCCAAATGATATATTCTTGACTAAAGTTTTTAAGCATTTCAATATTGATTTGAGCAATGAAAAGAAGAGAACCCCCAAAGCCATCAGTGATGAGTACAATGAAAAAAATACTCAAGAGAATGGGGCACACTCTAAAAAACAAAAAATGGACCCCTAAGAAATCTAGTAAAAGCAACGCTTTAAAGGAAAAAGCTCCTTCTGGGAGTAGTTCTAGGCAAAGGAGTACCAAGAGAAATCTAAGTCAAGAACTTGAAGAAAATGAAGGGGAAATGCAGGCACTCATGGCTTAGATCTTGGACTCATTTGAAAAACTGAATAAGAATGCAGACATAGCTGCCATAAGAATGTTCTTTGTGGAAAGAAAAGTAAGAGAATTGAAAAATGAAGTAAAGATAATGAGACATGGGACCGAAAAAATAATGGAGGAAGAGGAAGAAGAAGAAAAAGAAGTAGAAGAAAAAAATGAAGGAAATGAAAAAGAAAGAGAAAGAGAAGGAGAAGAAGAAGGAGAAGTAGAAGAAAAAAAAAGGCTGCAAAAGTAAGAGCAAGTAGGGAAGAAGAGGCACAAGCAGCTGAAGAAGGAGGAAATGCTAAAAAAGGGCTAGAAGAAGAGGAGCAAGACCAAGAGGAAGACTCCTTAACCACAGAATTTGATGCACCCCCTTCTGTTTCTGGTCACAAGTATGGGTTGAGGGACAGATCTGGCAAAAAGTTCTCCAACACCCCTGATGATCCCTTTGTCCTAGCCCCCTCACCAACAACCTCTCCCCACTGACCTCTCATCTCCATATCCCCTCTCTATAAGCACCCTATTTTTTACCGCTCGGCAATCTACACTCCGTCCAGACTTGTGTTTAAGTCATTGTAGGCATATTCCAACCGAAACCAACTTTCTAAGTCTAAATCCCACCTATCCATCGCTTCGCGAGCCCGTCAGGCCCAAATAGAGGCAAAATTACGAAAATGCCCTTAGGGGCATTGTTCTTTCCAATTCCAACTCCAACCCCTCTCTCGAGACAGTTGATTCCTCGAGACGGTAAATCTATTCCAAATCAGGCCCGTCTTTTCGAAGACGGTAAGTCTTCTTTCCAATCCCTCTCTCGAGACATTTTATTTCTCGAGATGGTTCCAAATTAGGCACGTCTTTTCGAAGACGGTAAGTCCCCTTTCCAACCCCTTTCTCGAGACAGTTGATTCCTTGAGACGGTAAATCTATTCCAAATCAGGCACGTCTTTTCGCAGACGGTAAGTCTCCTTTCCAATCCCTCTCTCAAGATAGTTTATTCCTCGAGACGGTTCCAAATCAGACACGTCTTTTTGAAGACGGTAAGTCCCCTTTCCAACCCCTCTCTCGAGAAAGTTTATTCCTCGAGACGGTTCCAAATCAGGCACGTCTTTTCGAAGACGGTAAGTCCCCTTTCCAACCCCTATCTCGAGACAGTTTATTCTTCGAAACGATTCCAATCAGGCACGTCTTTTCGGAGACGATAAGTCCCCTTTCTAACCCCTCTCTCGAGACAGTTTATTCCTCAAGACAGTTCCAATCAGGCACGTCTTTTCGAAGATGGTAAGTCCCCTTTCCAATCCCTCTCTCGAGACAGTTTATTACTCGAGACGGTTCCAATTCAGGCACGTCTTTTCGGAGACGGTAAGTCCCCTTTCAAATCCCTCTCTCGAGACAGTTTATTCCTCAAGACGGTTCCAATTAGGGCCCCTTTAGTAACTTCCCGAGAATGCTTCTTATAGTATTCTTAACCTTTCCATATCTTTCCGGATCATTCCGAGTCAGTTCCGGCCAACCCGGTACAAAATGACCGTTTTACCCCTGGTGGGCAGGTCTTCTTTTTCGACCATACCGGCTCTGGGTATCAAAACGGTAACCTCTCGAGAATGCTTCTTATAGTACTCTCAACCTTTCCTTATCTTTTTGGATCATTCCGAGTCAGTTCCGGCCAACCCAGTACAAAATGACCGTTTTGCCCCTAATGGGCCAGTCTTCTTTTTCGACCACACCGACTCTGGGTATCAAACCGGTAACCCTCTTGAGACTACTTTTTATAGTGTTCTCAACCTCTCTTTACCTTTCTGGATCATTCCGAGTCAGTTCCAGCAAACCCGGTGCGAAATGACCGTTTTGCCCCTGGTGGGCCGATCTTCTTTTTCGACCACACCGGCTCTGGGAATCAAACCGGCAACCTCTGGGAACATTCTGAATAATGTTTTCAAATCTCAAGTTTTCTTCTAGAACAGTCCGAGTCTGTCCCGACAGCTTCCTGATCCGATTGACTGTTTTGCCCCTAAAGGCCCGGTCAACCCTTCCGACACATCTTGTCCTCATTTTTCAAGTCAAATACTTCTGGGACACTATTCTAAGTGTTCCTACTCTTTTCCAGCCTTCTGGGTCATTCTCGGCTTCTTCAAACTCCTTCCCAGACTTTTCAAAGTCACTCCTAGTGAAGTTAGGCTAAAAATTACATGGTAGTCACTAGTACAGGCACCTAAATCTAGTCAAAGATACGTTGCTTGCCGACCTTAAACATTTCCTAAATGGCTGGCGCCACTAGTAGTGGCGCCAAGCCAAAAAATGGCCTAGCGTCACTCCTAATGGCGCCAGTGTAAAGTTTGGCCTAGCGCCACTACAACAGGCGCCAGTGTTGTCCAACCTCTATAAATACAAAGTCTCTTCCAACGTGAAAGAGGTCCGTAAACTCAATCTAAAAATCCTATATTTCGATATACAGAGCTCGAGCACCTCCTAAACACTAGCTTCCATAGGTTTTCTAAACCCTAGCCACCATACACTAAACCCTAGTCTCCTATACACTCATACACACCCTCATAAACTCATACACTAACCTTCAACTCTCCTTCGAAGACTTGAAGAGTTGCAATCTGAAGTTTGAAGATTGAAGGTGGCTCTTGAAGATTGAAGACGAAGACCGAAGAAAGCAAGGCGCACAAAATAAACAAGATACAAGGTAGGTTCTCAGTTTAAATTTCCGCACTTCCCCCTCTCTCTTCTCTCTCTTAACCCACTTGGGTTTTATCTATTTTAATCCCTCATCTCTTTTCTCCCCTTTCTTTGCATGCTTGAAACAAGGGGATTCCTGGCCCATGTGTAGGATTGGGCTATTAGAGAGTCACCGTGTCGGGGGCTTTCTTCTAGTCTAACCAGAGAGCACGTGGGTCCGGCCCCCTTGATTATGAGGTGAAGCCTTAACCTTGTATGTTCACGACCCTAAAATTACATTGTGCATATCATGGTCTTGCATCTTTCAAAAGTCGTTTTCAAAGTTGTTTTCAAAATCATTTTCAAACTTGTTTTCAAAATTGTATCAAAATCTCCTTTTTCAAAACATGTTTTCAAAATCACAATCCTAGGGTGATTCTAGCCTTTCCATGGCTAGGGTTGCTTTAGGAAAGTGTTACATTCAAAGTGACCAATATGGTCCATATTTTCAAATCTTGTTGTTTTCAAAACCGCTTTCCTAAAGTGATTCTAGCCTTCTTATGGTTAGAATCGCTTTAGGAAAGTGAGATCTTTTACATTTTCCAAAAAGCTCTCTTTTCAAAAATTTCTTCCTAAAAATCTATTTTTCAACATACTTTCCTAAAACTCTCCTCTCCAAAGTTGTTTTCAAAAACTCCCTCCAAAATCTATTTTTCAAAACTTCCTTTTTCAACTCCTTTCCAAAAACTCTTTTTCCTCAAAATTCACTTTCTAAAAACACTCCATAAATTCACTTTCCTAAAAACTCTCTCCAACAATCTCCTTCCAAAAATCTTTCTAAAAAACTCTCTTTCCAAAATCTTCCTTCTAAAAACTCTCCTCTAGGATTTTCCTTCTAAAATCTTCGTTTCTAAAAAACACACTTTCCAAAAACTTCTTCTCTTTAAAATCTCTTTCCAAAAACTCTCTCTTCGAATTTATTTTCGAAAAACTCTTCTCTCTAGAAACTCCTCTTTAGGATTTCCTTCCAAAATCTTCGTTTTCAAAAACGCACTTTTCAAAAACTCTTTCCTTAAAAGCCCAAGTCAAGCCATAGAACCCACAATTAGGAAACTCTAATTTTCTTTCCAAAAACGTGGTTTTCAAACTTGCCTTAAAACCTAGATTTCCAAAATCTCTTGTTTTCTATACCAAAACTATACACATTTTCAAAAACTCTTTTTTACGTCAAAATTCTACACTTCCAAACCTAGGGTTTCTAGAAATTTTCTTTTCCAAATCCTTGTCAAATCAAATTTTCCCTTTAGGATACCAAATTCAATCTTCCCGTTTAGGAAACTAGATCTTGTCCTCCGTTTTTGGAAACAAAATCAAACCTTTGCTTTTAGAAACCAAATCCAATCCCTTCCTAATCCAAACCTTTCTTAATTCAACTCCTTCCTAATTTCCTACCTTCTTAAACCATAAGTTTCTTAAACCTAAACTTTAAATCTTTCCTTAAATTTCAAAATCTAAATCTTTCCTAAATCGAATCCTTTTTAATCTTCCCATTTCCTAAATCTTAAGTTTCCAAAACTTGAACACAAAAATCTTTCCCAAATTTTAAAATTTAACTTTCAAATATTTCCTAATTCAACCCTTTCCTAATTCTACCCCTTTTCCAAATCTCAACTTTCCAAATCTAATTTTTCAAACCTTTCCTAAGTTCAAACCTTTCCTAATCTCAAGATTTTCTAAAAACTTTAAAACTTTCTAAATCTTAAACTTTCTAAATTTCAAATCATTCCAAATTCAAAACTTCCCTATTTCAAAACATTCCAAATTTTAAACTTTCCAACTTTCAAAACTTCCTCATTTCAAAACCTTTCTTAAAACCAAATTTCTAATTTCAAAACTTTCCTAAACCTAAAACTTTCCTAAACCTAAAACTTCCTAAGTTGAAAATTTCCTAAGTTGAAATTTTCTTAAATTCAAAACTTTCCTAAGTTGAAACTTTCTTCAATTCCAAACTTTTCTATTTTAAAACTTTCCAAAAATGAAACTTTCCTAAATCGGACCTTTCCTAATTTGAACATTTCCTAAAATCCAATATTTCTCAAATCTTCCAAGTCCAACGTTCGAGTCAAATCTTTCTAAATCTCAAGTCTTTCCTAGGTCTCCTATCTTTCCTAAGTCTAGGTTTCTCAAACCTCCATCTTTTCAAAACAAGTCTAAATCTTTCTTCCAAGTTCTATCTTTTCAAATCAAAATCCAATCTCTTCAATTCCAGAATTTTAAATTTCAATTTTCAATCTTCTATTCTAAGTTCAATCTCTCAATTTTCTAATTCAATTTTCAATTCAATCTCTTTCTTTCAAATCAATCTTTTTTCAATCGGACTCTTGTCCGAACTACGACTGACCTGATTCTTCCAAAAGGATACGTAGGCAACCTTCATAGGTGCGGTCACAATTTCTTTCAAATTTCAAATTCCTGCATATTTTCCAAATTTCAAATTTCAAATTCCAAAATCTTTCCAAATCTCTAATCTATTTCAATTTCAAATTTCTATTTTCAAATCTCTACTTTCAATTTCCAAAACTTTTTAATTTCAAATCTCTTTTAAATCAAATCAATTTCTTTTCAAATTTATTTCCAAATCTATTCTCCAACTCTCTCTTATTTTGCACCTGCATCTCATGCATCATTTCTTTTCAAACATTGTTTTTCAAAGTGGATAAGATTAGTCAATAGTTAGTTGAAGACTCTCATAGGTGAATCTAGGGTAGATTGACATGTAGGTATCGAAAGAGCGGGGTAGGGTGATGATTTAGTACGTCTTCCCTACACGTAACCAACCTCCGAACCTAGATCACTATTTTCAAATACCAAAATGAGTTATTTTTCAAAAAAGGGCTAAATGTTTTTTAAAAGTTGCCAAACAACCTGTTTTTCTTAAAAACCCTCTCTCGAGGTGGTATTTTTAAAATCGTTTTCCAAAAACACTAAGTGTAGTTTTCGGATTATACTTAGTTTTTAGGTGACCTAACTCACCTTAACCAAGTTAGGTGGCAACTCCAAATCTTTTTCCAAAAGCTCTTTATTCAAATCAGACTTTCAATTCAAACCTAGTCGCACTCATTTTTCTAGGAGGGTGAGTTCTAACGAGAGAGTACAGCATTTTTTCCACTTGTGTGAGTATTCCTCGAGTGCGAAAAATCTGGGTACGACACTCTCTTTCTATTTCATTTGCATCTCTATTTTTGCATTTGTCTGCATTTTTCTTGAAGGATGGTATGTCATCCTCACAGACAATTTCTTTTGTAATCTTTTGTGAATGATCATTGACTCATCTTATATAATGCTTTTTGTGAATGAAATATAACCCTGTTGTTGTAGCTTGAGACCTTGATGATTGAATGCTATACTTGATGATTATTACCCTGTTTTTATAAATTATCTTGTTATACAATTTTTTTTGCTATTGTACCTATCTCTGTTTTAAATATATTTTTTTCTTTTTAATGAATTGACAAAAAGGGGGAGAAGAATAGGTGAAATATGAAATAAACTAGGGAGATGAATGGACTTAACATGGAGTAAAATGGACGTAAAGAATGGACTGCTTACTTACATTGAATGAATGATGATAAATGGTAAAATGGTTTATATAAAGACGTATAAAGCATGTTCTTAGGGGAAAGATGAATGGACTTAAAATGGAGTAAAATGGACATAAAGAATGGACTGCTTACTTACATTGAATGAATGATGATGAATGGTAAAATAGTTTATATAAAGACTTATAAAGCATGTTTTTAGAGGGAGTAAAATGATAACAAAAAATTCTCCCTCCATTTAATTTTGGAATTGCTTTGATAAAATAATATTTTAATAACAACTCTTCAAGGATTGTTTTTGACAAAAGAACAAAATGAAAGAATTTTTCTTGAAAATATCAATTGCAAAACAGAGGGAGAGCTTTTTCAAGGTATGAAATCTGATTCTATTCATTTCATTTTTATACCTATTTTTGCAAAAAATTTTGTCTATTTTTGTAAAGGTTTTGTCATCATAAAAAAGGAGGAGATTGTTGACTTTACGGCTTGATTTTTATGATAACTAAATCTTGTATTAGTTTATTAATAATTTTAATTAGTATGCAGATCAATGAATAAATATATTTACACCTAAAGAATAATGAATGTCAAAATGGATGCACAAGGATCGAGCAATGCATCAAAACAAAAAAATGCACCAAAATAGAGCAATGCCACCTATCCATATGTTAAACTAATGATGTGAATTCGAAGAGATTGAAAGTGCTCAAATGGAGAACTCATTAAGCCTATAAAGACTCTGTGAAATTGATGTGAATTCAAAGAAATTGAAGGTGTTCAAAAGCAAACTCAATATGTGTGCAAAGACTCTATAAAGAATTCACGAAAAGTTCTTGAAGAAATCAAAATGAGTTCAATCCAAATTGAATTGAAGACTTTATTGAATGACCCCATTGGATTGAAAGCCTTGAAAAATCATTATACCCCAAAAAAGAAGATTCCTTAAATTACTTGAAGTGTTTTTGAAGATAAGCTTGATCAAGGCTAGCATAAGACATTTTTTGGGTGAAGTGTCGACACATGGGTTTGATGTGTCGACACATGATGACAAAAGCCAATGTTTGAAGAATGGATGATCAAGTGTCGACACATGGGTTTGATGTATCGACACATGGAGACAGAGAGTGAGAATGCGGGCTTGAAGTGTCGACACATAAAGTCATGTGTCGACACCTAGAGACTAACAACTATATTTTTAAATGTTATATTGAACTGAGCTTGCATTTAATGAACTCCCAATTACCTCCAACGGGTGAAATCAATTCAAGGCCATATATATAAGCCTCCAAATGCATTTTTAGATACAAGATTATTCCATCCTTTGATAATCAAAAGCTGTCAATTCTGAAAATTCTTTTTGTCTTAAATACTTGGCATTAAGTGAGCTATTCATTTTCTCATCTACTCTTCATAGAGAGTGTGTACTTCAATTGTAAATCCTTTTATACACTTGTGAGTGAGAGTTTGAGTATTCTCTTGTAAAAGAAAAACATTTGTAAGTTTGAGAGAGTTTGAACAAAACTCTTGTAGCATTGAAGCTTGGGCGTAAGATTCAAGAAAAATAAGCTAGACACTTCAACTAGGCTCTACTTTGTAATTAGAGATTGCATAGTGGAAGAAGACTTCAAAGGGATCATAGGATGAGAACGTAAACCACACATTGTGGTTGAATCTCAATAATTTTTTGTGTTTCTTTCTTGTGTTTTGCTTTCATTTCATACTTGATTCTATTGCATTGCATATATCTTGAATATTTGATTAATTGCTTAGATTTATTTTAAATAGTCTTAATTATAATTATTTTTAAATAACCCAATTCACCCCCCCTCTTGGCTTGCTTTTTGGGCCAACAAATTGGGAGCTAGAGTTCGGCACTTGTGGAGGACGCGTACTGAGATGGATAAATGGCTCAGTGATGAGAAGCCAGAAATCAGCGCATGGAGGTGCACTAATATGGATGAAGGGCTCATTGATGGGGAGCCAAAAATCGGTGCATGGAGACACAGTGAGATGGATGAAAGACTTATTGATTGAAAGCCTAAATTAATTGCGAAAGCATGGTGTGGTTAAGAGGTCACAAATCGGTGACTCTAATATCATGTTAGAATAATGAAAATGAGAGAGAGAGAAAAAAAAAAAAACCTAAAACAGAATATCATTATTATAATGCATTGTATTGAAGTAATAATGTCGTCTATTACATTGAGAGAGAATTTCTATATATAATCAAAAGACGAGTGATGAACAAGTAATAGGTAATAAGAAACTAAATCTATAAGGAAGCCATATATTCTAACACTTTGAAATAAGAATCAGTTCTTTTTAATGTTTTATATTCTTTTTAGTGCAAACAAAAAGCAGAAAGAAAGATAAAAGCAACGTAGAATCTTTTTTATGGTAGAATAATACGTAATAGGAGATACAAGAAAGAGTTCTAGGATTTTGAAAGTCCAATTGAGTCATTCAGAGCACACAATACATACAGAGTTTGAATGTGATTGTTCCGGAATCGGTAATAGCGAGCTGCAATTAGCACAGCAAGTCATATGGTACTGTTTGACAGATAGTAATGCGGCCAATGCGTGTGACACCGTTGGTGCCAATCACTCTACAAAAAATGTGCAATACAAAATTTGTTTCCTTACAAGTTACAACACGGGGGAGGTTTTGATGCTCGTAAGGTCACAAGTTGAAATGAATAATTCTGAATAGGGCTATAAACGAGTCAAACATACCTAAAGTTGTAGGTTGTTCAAGACAAATAGTAGATTATTTAAATTTAGTATTAAACTCTCAAAAAGTTTCAAATTAAATATGTTTAAACTTAATTTGTTTAATTTTTAAGTCGATTTCAAACGAATTTTAGTTGAAGTAAAAATTAATAAATTTTAAAATGTGATTAAATTTGATTTGTTAGCTCGAACGAGAGCATAAGTCACTTCCTTCGATTAGCCCAAAAGGCCAGTTTCTCTAGTACTCTTCTTGAATGAACGATCCCAGCTGATCGTAGAAATTGATACGTGGTTGACTTATGATTGGCTAGCTGTATGTGCTTTGCTGAATCCGATTCCCCCTTGTTTCTTCTACCCATCCCGTCTTTGCATGTTTTTGTGTGTGAACTTGCAGCGTGTTCCATGCTTGCTTATCACAACACCTTCAATTTAAGCTATGAATATAGTGTTTCCTCGAACTATATATAAGAGCATACATCACCCGTTCGTTCTTATGCAGCTAGCAGCTAAGTTTGTTGTATCTCATCTCATGTATACTTACTAGCTTCCAAATTTCCAATACTCTCTCTTTCACAAGTTGTTAGCAAATATGGCAGGTCAGCAACCCCCGACTCGCCCATGGTTCTGGTTAGCTCGCCCACCCCCTGCCCCTACCCCTACACCAGCTCCAGCTCCAGCTCCAGCTCCCTACCCACGGCCTCAACCTCCTGCTCCCCAGCTAAGGCCAACTTTTCTCCGACCCGCGTTTGCCCAAACATTTATTACCCCACCAACACAGCGGCCGCCACCACCACCACGAGCACCTCCACAGCCTACCCCACCACCACCACCTCCAGCACCACTAGCACCGTCACCACGTCCTGCTTCTGCCGCATCCCCTCCTTCCGCCACTGCTCCCCCACCACGGGCTGCCGTGGCTCCACCATCACCACCTCCCATAGCTGGGACTTCATCCGTCCCAACATCTCCTATCATCAAAATTGCCACTCCTTCCCCAAAAGCATCACCAACACCATCCCCAATACCCGCCACTGCAGCTGCCGCTCGTCCACCATCCCCAGTACCAGCCACTGCAGACGCCGCTTTCACCACCACCGCCTCCACCGCTCGTCTCTCCTCCCCAAGAATTGACGTCAAATCTGTAGCGGCTGCGTCTCCACCCCTTAGGGTCCCATCCCCTCAGATCAAGCCACTCACTCCCCCACCATCTCGACTAACACTACCTACAGCCCAATTACAGTCTGACGCCATGAGGCATGATGGGGAGAACCATGCCCCTGCCAATGCCATGAATTGGAAGCGAGATGTAACCAAAGATAACGGTAATCATCATAAGAACCTTTCAGTTTCTGAAAGCTTTGGGTGGACGAGGGTTATCACGCTTGCGGGTAAAAACGAAGGTGCTATCATGGAGTTAAGCCCTTCATACAAGAAAGGCAATCCTGGGGTTTGGAGGAACGGTAAGAAATTGGAAAGCGACAGCAGCAGCAGTGGTAATGAAGAAGAGAAGCTGAAGAGCAAGGACAAAAGTCACAAAACAATGGAAATCTCGTCACCACCATTGAAAGCATTCATGAACAGCAACGTACAGGGTGTGAACAATTCCATTCTCTACAATTGTTCTTGCACTCACCATGACCCTGGTGTCCACCTTTCTCTCTCCAGCAAGGCCAATGGTAACGGCCGTTGAATAAACATCATGAGAGAGTGAACGGCGAACATTTTAGAGAGAGAGAGTGGAGAGAGAGAGAGAGAGAGAGAGGTTATGAGTAATATTTTCAGATACTACTAATAGACTATAGTGGGAATAATGTGACTGATATAGACTTTTATATATAGAGTGATCTAATAATAGGTGGGGCATGGATTCTGATTCTTCAATTGTTGCATTTCCACTGTCATGGAATGTAACTGAAGAGGGTCTATCGCTGGCCTGGCCTGCTTATGTTTGGTATATATGAGTTATGTATGTAGTGAGAAATTATGTGTAACGTTGCAAGTAATAAATATATGGTACTGCATGTAGTTTGCCATGTAACTAGCTGATGTTCAGCAAAACTAGAGTATTGCATGTACCGCAGACAAAAGGATCAATTTACATACGAAAGGGAAAGCAGAATCGTATCTGGCAGTGGTTCTTCAGATCGATCACAGATTCTCTCCCCCATCCTTCGGCTTCCTCCCCAGTTAACCTCTCTTAAAACTTAGCCTAATTGAAGCCTAGCGGTACGTAGAAAATCCTTGCGAGTCCATTTGGAAACAGGCCCTTAAGGGATAAGCAAGTTCAGATCTTTCTGGGCCTTGTTAGTTAGGACTCAAAACAAATGATATTCTGCGTAGTGCTTGTGTGGGCTGAGCCTCTGATGTCTAAAAATGGTTGGACAGTGCCATTAAAAATCTCTTTTACTTTATCTTAGTGTGGATCCCACTAAATTCTTCGAGCACAAAGGAGCCAATAGGGTAGCAATATGGTCCACCGTACATGGAGCTACAAGCCAATACGATCATGCTTCATGAGGTGGGTCACCTCTGCAATGTAAGTCTTTGCCTGTGAATCATATATAAATGTGTGTGTGTATATATATATATGATACACATATCTACATATCTGGCAGCTGGCTCTCATCATAATATGTGGCTGTGATTACTATTGCTAGCTTCTTGAACCTGTACAAATGGAAGAAACAAGAGAGCGAGAGAGGACAGGGTTGTGCCATACATATATATAATACATATGTATACACATAATCCCCCAACTATGTCTACAATGCTGTCAAAGTAAGTATAAGTCCAATTGCGAGGACCCAAATGGTTTAGTTGTAATCAACATAGACCAGAGGTGACCTACCAGAACCATATGGCTAGATACATGTAGCTTAGCTTCTCCTTCAATCTGCAAGATCCAAATCACTTGTGCACTGAGAAGAATCCGAAGCCAAAAAAATAAAAACCTACTCTGATCAAGGAGAAGCGGACGTGATGTTATTGGCTTTAAAGCAGCAGTGAAGGCCCAGAAAGCCCACAGTCCTTGCTCTCTCTCTCTCTCTCATTGAGTCAGATTTTGGTGCAACTAGACATCCCACTAGCAGTCCAGATTACAGCGCTCCCTCTAGCTAGTCTCCTACGGCTCTGTTTTCCTAAATTGTACGTGCTCTGTAACTTTCACTTAGAACGTTCTCTTTGTTAATGTCTGATTTACCCTTATAAGTTATATAAGTAAATGCGACGCCATGGAACTGAGATGAGAGAGGTGTTATACTCATAGTTGTCAATTTATCACTAGTTACTGTATTATTTTTGTTATTAGGACTGTATGAATCAATATCAGACTATATTGACATTTCGCATCGAGTTTGTCGCTATAAATACTATATATTTATATAATATATGAGTAATTCTATACAATCAGAATATATAACCAGAAAATATAACCAGAATGATCTGGCTGAGTTGTGGGTCTATTACTTTAAAACAAAGAACCCATCAAAGATGCATTTTAATTACAAAACTGTTACTGTCACATCATTCTGGTTCAAAATTCTGTACAAAAATTCTAGAAGAATAGTATTTTCCATAATATATATGCATATATCATAAATATATAAAATAAAATGTCATTATAACAAAATATAAGTAAGTTATAAGTAGTTAAAAAAGGTTTGAAAACAATAAATCAAAAGTTTCAAATACTTCAAAAATATTTAAAACACATACTCATGATTTATTATATACTCAACAAAAGGTCTAAACATTTTAATATAACAAAACACTACCCAATAAGTTTTTTCAAGAAACTTAAAAGAGAAATAAAAGATAAAAACAAAATCATTCAATATAATGATAAGAATCTTAATCTGCAGTATAGTAAATATTTTCAGCATCCCAATCAAGATGTCAACACCTTCTCATGGATAAAATAGGGCTGTATAAAGTTAGGAAATGGACAGATGAGAGGAGATGCTTACTGATGTAGACTTGTATATATCTCACCCTGCATATTCTAGCCGATATTACACATAACATTACTTCAAACTAAAGGCATGCACTTGAGCTTAAAATTTCATGATATACCAGTATGGTTAGTACAATCCGAGATAGGCTAGTATGAACGGTACTGTCCAGTATAAGACAATAAGTTAATTGAGATGAAATTTAAACCTCTTTGTACTTATGAGCATCGGTGTGGTGTGTACTGAGTCGTACCGGGTGGTGCGGTGCAATATCAATAACATCGCTGAAAATTATGCAACCAAGACATTGACTATTTTCACCTACTAAAGGTGATGCAGTCGCATACATGACATTGGACTACATGGAACGCTTGGACCAATCTAATGGCAAATTAGGCAACTGATAGAGGTATTTCGAAATCACACAAAATTCGACGGGTTGATGAAAAATACGATTCTAAGAATAACTCAACGTAAATGTTGAAATTTTGACAAATTCCACCATTTAAAGCCTAAAAAGGTGATTTTACTGTTTTTAAAAAATTTTGATTGCTTAATATCTTGGGCTATAGGGATCAAACTTAGTCTAATTTTTTTTTCTAATAATTTTTTTTATATTTCTAATTTTCAAATTTGAGCCTAACTCGAATTTTGCTATTTTTGATAATCTTTTTATTTTCTTTCATTTTTGCCTTGATTTTGATAATTAGGGTTAGGGTTTGTATTTGCTATTTAAATACAATGAAAGGTGTTTAATTTTGTAGGTTCGATTCCGGCCATTACCGTTCACTGCATCAAAAGGGATCTTATTTGAAAGGAGCTAAAAATTAGTAAAGCCGAGTGAAACTTTTTCATATGGTTGGTTTTGATCATATTCTACTTGACACTAGTCCTTAAGATATTTCAGGAGAGTGGGCATTAAGTTATTAACTGAAAAACATTAATAATACACAATCACTGTAAGTATACACAATGGGGTATCAACAGCGAACCAAAGCAGAGCTACATCCAAGAGACAAAATCACTTCAGTTGCAAGAGTACTGAGGTACGTATGTTTCCACATCTATGCCCTGTTAGGTCCCATTTGGTATAATTTTTTTTTTAAAGTTTATAAGTAAAAAAGTTAAAATTTTTTAACTTTTTTGTTTTTCTGACTTTACTTTAGTTAAAGATCGATAAGCAAAAAAATAAAAACAAAAAAATATAAAAGTCAAAAAAATCTAACTTTCTTGCTTATAAGCTTAAAAAAGTTAGGCAAAAAGATGATACTAAACAGGCCCTTAGTATTATAAAGTAAATTCTTTTTGGTGAAGCCTTCACTTTGGTGAATTTTTTTTTGTGACAAAAATGACCTACACATAGAAAGTTTGCTCAGTTTATATTTAACATATGTAAGGATAATTATATAATGACTTTAGTTTTGATACACTGACAGTATAGAATATTTTTACACAAGTAAAATATTAGAGTATAATACGTGTCTTTTAAAATTTAAATACAATATAAAGAAATAAGACTTATAGACATATGTTGTATTCTAGTGTTCGTTTGTTTAAAAAAATTCTACAGTATCAATGCATTAAAATTAAACTCGTATATAATACTCACAACTAAACTAGCTAGTTCTTCAGATTATGTAACTTTTCACTACAAAGCTAGTGATAGAGAGAGACTCTTATATTATACTCACAACTAAACTAAATCTTTAAATTATGTAACTTTTTACTACTAAGAGAGATTGAATGTAACGTAGAATACGCATACAATGTATGTCACCCGTTTAATTTTAATTATCACAACCCTAGGGGTTACGGGGCCTTGCACGTACACGTGCCAGCACAACAGTGAGAGAGAGAGAGAGAGTGAGAGAGAAGGGCATGCACGTCATATTCAGAATATTGGCACATCGAACAAGCCAGCGAGACCCAATGTAGTTGGTTTCGTCAAACATGGCATGCAGTACTCCTCAAACACGCCTATTTTCAAGCCCCACTACCCTTCCCTTATACGTGTTTGAATCTAAGCCTTCCTCTGAGTTGCCCCCACCTGGTTTTTAGTTCCTCTGCCTCTCCCTCCCTTATCACTCCCACTCACTCACTCACTCACTCACTCAATTTGTCTCTCACAATCAGTTGGCCAACTTCCACGGCAGAAGAATGAAGGTACTCGGTGCTCACAATCTCACTTTCTGCGCTAGCTAATTTCTCATTCTTCACATACATATCCATATATCATCACACTCTCTTTCCTTTTGCCAGATCTTCACTTGGGTGCATCGAAAGTTTCATCACAAAGGTTTGGTTTTTCATTTTGTTGAAGGCCTCACACAATTTCTCACTTGTATTCTAGTTATTACCATCGGTTTATACACAAAATTGTGTGTTCTGTGCAGATGGGTTCAGTGGAAATGTGAAGAAGAAGCCCGAGCTGATTCCTAACGAAACAGAGTCACAAGTTCTACTTGAGCCTGCTGTCACCCTCGTCGACGTGCTCGACGGTTGGAGAGATGGTATTCTCACTATAGGCACTTTTGGGTTCGGCCCATTGAGCGATTCCAATCGAAGAAATGAATGTCCGGTGATTGAAAAAGAAGAAGAATGTCCAGTTGATAATGAATTGGATGAGGAGAATTACATGAAAGAATGTGATGAAGAAGAAGTTAATCCGCTGGTGTTTGCAGCATTCGGAGGTGGTTTTGATGAGGGCAGTGGCTCTATTAATGTTTGTGGTGAAAATCGTCTGAAAGCTGATATGGCAATGCCCATCTATGGCAGCACTCATCTCTCTCCAAGACCTTTCGAACTTGGTTTTGAGTACTCAAACGAATCGGAGGATGACAAGGAGGGGAAGAAGAGAAAAGAGAGAACCACACTTGCAGACTTGTTCATAGCTGATTCTGATTTGAACACCAAGCGAGATCGCGGCAAGCTCCAGCCAGATTCCAGTAAGAAGCCTGAGCTTCATGCAAAAAAAAAAGGATTCTCATTTGCCAAGATGCGCATTCCTCGTGTTCGAGACGACACACGTCCGATCAAAAAACTGCACCAAGTGAGTCCATGGCTCTTCTCTCTCTCTCTCTCTCTCTCTCTCTCTCTCTCTCTCTCTCTCTCTCTCTTTTTAGTTTGATAATGTGTCAAACATTCCTTGGGAGATTAGAACATGTGGGGCATTATTGCTGAATTAGAAATTATATTTTAATTTATGGACTAATTAACTAATTACTTCTGTAATGGGATATATATATATATATATATAGTTGATGAGAAGGATGCTGAAGAGGAAGATCCATCCGGACCTTGAAGGAAAAATTCAAAAGGGGGATACTCAGATTAAGCCTACCGTATGCGGACTTGTTGCTGACGAATATGGAGCCAATGAATCGGTTTCCCTCCTCCTTCAAAGCCAAGGTATTCTTCTGTACTTTTATCATTGGTAAATGACATAGTTCTTATGAAAAGTCTTTAATTACTTGCAACACACTAGAAATAGTAGCATTCAAAATGACCTTTTTTCAAGTCGATGAGACCATTTATAATTTGAAAATGATCATCTAAGGTAGATTAATTGCTTTGTCTTTAAAACAATTTTTTTCATTGTTCTCCACTAGTTTTGTTGCTACTCATGTCCACATCTTGGCCAATTTGAGCGATCAATAGCAGCTTCTGCTTGTGCTGTTGTGCATGTCCGCACGCGGGCACCAGTTGAATTTCTAACCCTCTATTTACCCTTGAGAGTAAATAAAAAGAAAAAAAAAGAAAAAGAAAAAGAAAGAAAGAAGAACAAAAAGAGGAACTTTACTATAAGAACATTTAAAACAATATGATGTTAAATTGCATATATGGTCTGCACAAAAGATAAATTATCGGCGAAACAACCTTGTTCTCACTTCCCCCACCCTCCTAGAGAAAAGAGCATCAAACACCACCAAGCAATCAAAAAATTGATAGTATTGTCTTAAATTCGATCGCTGTTCATGCTTCTTTATGTTCATCTATGATTTATATATTGCATGAAATTAACACAGTTCGTGTGACACCGGCCCTACACGAGTCCGAGAGACTCGTCCGTCGAAAGTCTCGAAACCTTATAGCAAAACAAGAATAATAATAAACCTTGTTCTGGAATCTCACTTCTTGTTTTTTCAGTAATTATGACGCATTAAGTCTCTATAAAAGGCATAAAAATGTATTCCAATCTTTCACCAACAGTAAAGTTTGCTTCCTCTCTTTTAATTTTTTTTGTTGTTGTTGTAGCAAGCGTTTGGTGTCTTCTTCTACTTGTGTGTGCCTGGACAAGAGAGAAGTTATATTCCTTTGTGTCATTTCCCATGATATGTGCTAAGAAACTCTCTAGAAAGCGATAATGAGTCCCCCGAGAAAACAAATCAAAGGGAGTTCCAACTAGAAAGTGGCCAAATAATCACATGAGTTCTTCATTGTTTTCTTTTTTCTTCTATATATTCTTCTTGCTCATTTTTTTTTGGAGTCACTGAAACAATGATCAAATGGTCATCCTCTGATTATGTCTAGTTGTTTGCTTTTAAGGGTCGCACATATTTGCCACACTTTTAGATTATTGTATATACGTACATACTACTTGCTGATGTTTCTTTATCCTCTCTTATGCAGATGCTATAGTTTGATCAGCTGTGAGAAGTGATCACCAAGACCTGGTTTCTTATTGAAGTATTCTCCTGATCATTTATATATATATATATATGTGCCTTCGTAGATTTCTCATGTATATGAACTGTTGAATTGTGTGAATTTATTTCATGTACTCCTTTGGTTATTGTTTTGCCATTATTGTGAGATACAAAGCTTGGTTGTCATGAACATCACAGACTTCAGTTCAGTAGATTATGTTTTGGCATAATATTGATGCACTGTTTTTCCCGCTCATTGTCGGACAGTAATACTTATAGTAAGCATGATGATTATGGACTTGTAAGTTCAATCTTATTTTTTTAAACAGTTGCCGTTTTAGAAAAAAAATATCATTTATATGAAATTATTCAATAATCCAAGAACATAAATAGTTGCCATTTTAAAAAAAAGTATCACTTATATGAAATTATTTAGTAAGAGCAATTAGTGCCACAATAGGTGCACCTAACCACACACAGTGGCAACAGGGAGACATTGATTTTTCTACCTGTAAAGTTAGACATTGATTTTGGCTCCCCTATCTCATCAATCAATTCAAATTCTCTTTCCCCATTTGGTTCTACGGGCCTTTAACAAAATCTGGTTCCAATTTGTTCCTTAATTGATAGACCAGCTTTTCTCTCGTACGGCAAATTAGGAGTGTTTATGAGTTGGGTTGAGTCGGGTTAGAGAGTCATCGCCACTAAAAATTTTAGAATTGTACTCGACTCATTAGGTGATCGTGTTGGGTTGGATCGGATTGAATTGGAGTAACAAAGGCTTGCTAACTGAACCGAATATAGTCGAGTTGGTCAAAATTCACCCTTTATCCACCAAAAACTAATGCGTGAAACTGCAAAATTGGGTTGGGTTGGAATGGGTGGTTTTTTGAACCGTCCTATGGCAAACCATTTTCCAGTGGAAAGGCTTTTTCTTTTTTAAAAAAAAATAACTTTTTTACTGTGTTCATCCATAGCCAAAAACAGACAGAAAATGCTAGCTAGGACCAATATGAAATACGGAGTGTGGGTGAAGTTTTTACGGAAGAAAAGAGTAGACTGGCTGGAGTGTTCACGAAAAGTAGAATTGGATGGGTAATTTCGAAGGATAACTGATTGAACTTCCAAGAATTTCCCATCCCAACTGTCTCTAACTTTAAGGTTGCCTGAAGTGATCCTGCAACAAGGGCTCTAATGGTCGCTGCACCAAACTAGTTGTCGAACCATAAATATGTCAACCTCCAACATAAACTAAGGCTTGGTGAAAGGAATTTCATAGTACTCCAGTGCCACAATCCAATGAAACTCACATTAATTAATATATGCTCACTTTTTTTTGGAAGTGAAATGAAATTGAAAAATAATTTTATGTATAGCATTTTTTTTTTTTTTTTGTAATGAAAGAGATCTCTACCCTTTTCAATGCCTCCAGGTAGGGAATGCTCGAGTAAGGGTCTAACCAAGCTGCTAGGGTATTTGTTGTTCAAAACGAAAGCCCAAAGGGAGTCCTAAAAGTGGGTGTGTGGGTGTTTTCAGAAAAACATTTCAAAAGCACTTTTCCTTAAATAATTTATTGAACATGTTTTACGTATTAATTTTTATTGAGTAAACAATCATTTAGTCCTTCTAACTTTATCTCAAATTTTAATGTCATCCATAAACTTTAATTTATTTTTTAACTTTTCAAAATAAGTAAGGAAATTAAATATTAATTATATTTTGACCTTCTAAACTATAACTTAATATTATTTTACCCCAATCAACTAAAAATAATTATATTTTTACCATCATAAAATTTAATATTAAAAATTTGTTTGGTCAAAGTTTTATACTAATATTTAAAACAAAGAGGAAAAAAAAATTTCATGACTATAAAATGTTATAAATCATCTCGAAATGCCTAAGAAAATAACCAGAATGATCAATAAAATCTTGCTTTTATGGACTACCAATTATTAGCCCTGACAATATTAAGAAGATTTTTAAAACTACACGTTTGTTAACAAGGGACAAAAATTTTTCATACTGTATCTAATAAAAAATGCTCAATATATTTATTTATTTTTGGTCAAAGAGTTCATAAGAACTAAAATTCTTATAATTTAGGTATAATATAACGACTTTTAGTTTAGCGGATAAAATAAAATTAAGTTATAATTAAAAGGGTCAAAATGTAATTAATTTTTAATTTTTTTCAACTTACTTTAAAACGAATGACTACATTGACTGTTTTTTTAAAATTTAAAGAAACAAAATAATTATTTACTTATTTTTATTTTGTCTATTTTCAATAACGAAACTACAGAGCTTTCTATCCTGAAAGTTTAGCTCGAACTTTTCCAATTACGCATTAAGAGGAGTTTCTGTTAAGTTGGTCCCGCTGCATAGGGCAACCAACATATTTATAAATACTCTTGGGGTCTGTTTAGAAGTATTGTTAATTTTTATTTTTTGTTATATATTTCTATTTTTTGTTTTTATTTTTTATTTGTTACGATCTAATAATAGCATTTATAGGTTACCGTTCTAGTAAAAATACTATATTAATGTTTTAGAATCAAAAATACATCTATTTTAATATTTTTTTATGTTTTTATTTTTTAAAAAATAAAAAACAAAAAAAAAAAACAAAACCAAACGCACCCCGAGGTTTGCATCTGTTTCGTGGGATAAGCCCGTGGGATTATACACTATCAACTGTGCATACCATTTACTTTCAGTGACCATAGCCTAAATATCAAAATGTGATAGTGTAAAACATCAACGTAGTGGGATCATAGCATAAATACTAAATGATGAAAGGGCCTTATTGTGTATTATCAATACTAGGAGGGACTTAAAAGTGGTTTACCTGTCCGAGGACAGAAATCCCGAACCTAACAGCTCTGTTTCAGTTTGATAGTCCATCTTCTCTCTCTTCTTGTAAGAGAATTTCTCTTGCATCTCTGAATCAATTTTCTTCTGAATTTTGTTTGTTTACTGGCTTTGCATATCGAATCTAACGACTGGTTTTCTGGGTTTGTGCTTATTTTTCATTTTTCCTTTTTTTTTTTTTTTCTTTTCTGTGGGGGATTGGTATATTGTGTGTAGTAGTAATGGCAGAGATGACTTCAAATCTGAAAGTTCACCTGTTTCAGGAGGTTGCAAAGCACAATCAGAAAGGTGATTGCTGGATTATCATCTCTGGCAAGGTCAGTTTTTTATTTTTTCTTTTTTCTTTTTTGGTTCTAAAGTCCTTTTTTCTCGTACATGAAGTTTGTGTTTGGGCTGTTTCATGATTTTCTCTATCTTTTAGTCTTCTGAACATGTGGGTGGGGGTGTTTCTTTATGAGATTGCTTGGATTTAAAAATTGGATCTAAAGACTTGAATTTGACAATCGACTAGAAATCAAGAAATGAATAAAGTCTTCAGGGTGCCGCAACCGTTGCCGAAATAATAAACGGATTTGGTCAAAGAAAATTTTGAGATCATATAACAAAAATCTAAATAGGAAGCTTGATCGCAATGCTGTGTTTGGTGGAAAGGAAAGAAAGTAGGAGGGAAGCAATTTTGGATCATTACGAAAAGGATTGTGGTTTTCTCCCATGTTATTTGCTTGAGTTGAAAGGAAGGGACGATTTAAATTTTATTTACAATTATGCCCCATACTTTATAATTAAGTAACCACATTTGAGGATCAAAAACTTCATTTTAAACATTTAATGAGAGGGGAGCATCTTCCCTCCTTTATGTCCAAAGTTGGGCGGATTACAAATTCCTGTCTCCCACAGAATTGAGAGGACATTCCAGCAAAAATGTAATACCGTGATTTTTGTACCACGTCCACTATGATTTTATCTTGTCGTATATTTAGGGTGTGTTGATACTTGAGGAGAGAAGAGAAAAGGAAAGGGCTATTCCCTTTCCTTGTTTGATTAGTAGCATGGAAAGTAAGTTTTTCTCCACTTTTTTTTTTCTTTTTTTTCTGGAAAATCAAACAATGTGGAAACCCAATTTTCCCTCCCATTTCCCTTTCATTTCTCCCTCCCTTTATTTTCATTTTCCTTCCATGAGTATGAAACACTATAAAACTTAAATCTTCGTGGCAGTACTTGAACTACCGTGTGACTGAATATTTGTCGATGCAATTTATCTCCCCCTCTCCTTCCCTTCCACCCTATCATCACTCCTACCAAACAAAAGAAAATGTTTCATAGAATACTTTTGGGGTTGAAAAAGATACTGGCGAGAAGATGATTCTTATAGGTTTCAAAAGGATGCTAAATAACTATACATAGGGTGATTCCAAAACATCTCCTTGTGTCTTTCTTCAGAAAATACGAGGCCTGTGTTGAATATGATAGATTATGATCTTGGTTCTCAGTCCAAGTGTTCAAGGTTGTTCATTTGCATTTGTTTTCCTAATTTACATAACTTTAAGTTGACATTCTGGGTTGTAATTGTATAACCTTTAGCACAATGTCCAAACTTAAACACGAAAAAACTTATCTTCACTAGTTTCATCTCATCTTTATGTCCTAACAAAGTTACAAACTTATACAGGACAACTTAGGTGACATCTTTGAGGTGTGAGCAATATTGCAGAGAACCTGAAGGAATTGTGTATAACACTGATAACTCATTGTGAAAACCATAAATAATTCATGACCTTTTCATAAACCACATTAATGACAGTTATCTGATGTAATTTCCTTTACTATAAATTGCTTGAATGATTTGTGAAGAATACTTAATTATACTGTATGAAGGTGCATTTGTAATTTTTTTATTTAAACCTGCATTTACTCTTTTGCATACATCCACATTCTCCTTAGACTTTCCTGATAGATAGACTCGACAAACTAGATTTCTGTCATTTTTCTTGGTATTCTCCTTATTCATTAAAATGTAAATCATTTGAAATGATTTTGTTCACTAATGGTTAATTTCATTATAACAAAAAAAAAGTGACTAGTTGAAAGTGGGAAACTAAGCAGAAAATTCGAAGAACACATTTGGACATCCATGAAAATTGTCTAGATGCATTTTGTTTTACCAGCAATCCAGTAAACCAGGAGGTACTGGTTGGAGTTTAAGCAGAAAGCACAAATGACACATGGACATTCCTTGAGAATTACGTACCAGCATTTTGTTTTATGACTTACACCAAACAATATCCTCAGATAATGCTAAGACTTGGATGGCGACGTAGTATAAACCCGGCGACTCCGGGGTTGAATCCTCAGGGAACAATTTGACAAGCTGAAGAGATCAAACCACTCTCTCAAATCACACACAAAACCTCATTAATTACATCTAAAAAGACCAAAAATTCTCACTTCAAAGTTGGATTATTTATACTAAATTAAAATAAGAAAATTTATTTGTAATCAATAAAAGAAAAGTCTCAAAACCAATTGATCTACCCAACTACTTCACTCGGAATTCCAATGAAGATATTTTATAACTCAAATCATTAACTACGTCGTGAGTCTTTGATTCAGAAGATTTAGTAATAAAAACATTTACTCTGTAACAATCAAACATAGAATAAATCAGGTTTAAAACCATAGATGTATACCATTGACTTGTTGTCAAGCATAATCAAATTTGTAATTATCTATTCGAGATTGAATCAATTTTAAAATTAAAGATGCATACCATCAATTCGTGCAATACATATCCTGAACACAAGTTCATTTATAAGTATTACTGAATATAGTCAAACATTTAGATTTTTGTAAGAATCTAGGGTTTGATTCCAAAGAATTAAAAAGAAGAAGATTTAAACTTTGAAACACAAGTTACCTCCATTGTTCATCCGAAATCTTTAATCGATCTTCACAATTGATTCCAAAAATACAATTGTATAAAAATATATTGAATTGAATGAAAACCTGAAAATTCTGACTACAGGACTTGAGAAAAATTATGAAACCCTAACTAATATCAATAATAAACTCTCTCTAGTTGCTGCTACTTCTCTTAAACAATAATAAAAGAGTTAACCCTAAAAACAATAACCACCCCAGTTTTTATAAACTTTCAAAAACTGCAGTCCTGAAACACCTTTGAACGCCCCATCCAACCATTCGAACACAGTGTCCACCGTTCAAACGCAATGTCGAAGGAAAAAATAGCTCTCTGAATCTCTTAAACGGACTTCGGACCTAGTCTTGACGTGATACAGTTTGACGCACCATTCGAACGCTTCTGTTCACCGTTCGAATGCAAGGCTCCACCGTTCAAACGGTCTATGTCATGCTGATGTCATGCGTTTGAACGCATTATTTGGCCGTTCGAACGCCTTTTTATCCTTTTACTCGAATTTGTCCTTTTTAGCATGGGATTCCTAAAACACATGCATAAAACCAAGTTAATAACTAAATAGGACTAAAATAACATAAATAATCCTAATCTAGGTCTAACAAGAAACTAGTTAAGGTTTATAGATTGCACTGTTGGAGTACAATCACACCCCCCAACTAACTTTTTGCTAGTCCCTAGTAAAATACAAACAACTAAAAGATATCTCCACCTTCGTAGGAGTCACGAGTGCATTTAGCATATGTATCAAACCTTTAAACCACTAAATTACTCCTAGTGGACGAGTGGTGTCTCGTGAGGGTTTCCAGTGATGGTACCCACAAACATTTATCCATGTTATGTGAAAGATAATTCTCATGAGGGTTTTCAGTTATGGTACCTACAAACATTTATACATGTCATATGAAAGATAATAAGAATACATGAGGCATACATGACTCCATTAAAAAAATTCTCAATCCTCCTTAAATTGTGAATCATGCAAGGTAAAAGCATAAAGTATCTAAGAAAGAATCACATAAGAGTGTACTAGCAATGACATATAACTCAAATGCTTCAAATTCATGCAATTATATATTTTATGCTTTAATTCAAATCTCCCTAGTCATACACTCATCAAGCATATGGAGCACAGAAGTCTCTCAATGGAAAACTCATCAATTGATTAAATGTCAATGAAACATCAAAAGAGCAATTCTAATATCAAAGACCACAAATATATAAGTGTATCTACTTGGCATAATTTCATGAAAAAATATCCACAATTTAAGCATTAATTAGTGAATTGATATGGAATGATTTATACTCAAAAGAATTGTCAACTTACATATATTCCAGATACCCTAATGCCATATGATAGAAGAGTCATAAATGGAGAGAAAAGAAAAAGGTAGAAATACTTAAAACATGCATTGTACACTACATGTAATGATTAATAAGCATACACTTTCAATTTCTTAGCTTTTCAACAAGAATGTTCTCTTTTTCTTCTTCTTCTTCTTCTTCCATTTCTATATATTTTTTTTCAATTTCTTTTTCTCCTTCCTTCCACATATATATCTTTTTCTTTTCGTTCTTTTCAATTCCACACATCTTTTGCATTTGCAAGCTCGCATAAGCGAAGGTATCAAGTTCTTCATTATGGAAAGTATTTCAACAATGATATACTTTAATTTTTCAAGGAGCATATGTGTACAAGTGTCGAGAGAAAGAAACTATACATGAATGGCTTAGAAGGGCTAGACTAGCCTCAACCTAATATCCGAAATACATCAAGTTCGAAATTCTAGATAGTATAGGTGTCAATAACTCCAACCATTACCTAACATACGAATCGAAATTAAATATAATGAAGCTATTGAAAAAATAAAAGATCAATAAAATATCTTTGAGAAAATGTAAATCAACTCGGAAAGAAGATAATTTGGCTCTAAAGCTCACAAGGTACAATCTTCACTTTTTAAGGATATACGTGGATAAAATATCAACATAAGATGTCATATAGCATGCTAGTGCACAATAATGTAATCTCTCTCTTATAATGGTTTTTTGACAAAAATTTGCAATGCATCACAATAATAAGGTGAATCAATAATTAACTCAAGCTTAGTCTAATGCATGACTTAAAATATCCTCAACATCATAAGTGCATTGACATGAATATTGCTATGATTTTCACAAAAATTATCTCCAACACATCCATCACTAATCAATGAAAATATGAATAAATTTGTCAAAGATACAAACCATTATACCCAAACCATATGATACTCAAATCTTTTACCGAAAAACTCAATTGTTTGAAAGATAGTCAATATAGAGCAACACCTGAAACTGATCTATATAACATGACAAAGTTTGAAGTATAATAGACTGAGATAACAAAATAATAAACACATAGGAAAGATAATACAAAACATATCCACTAATGTGCAAAAGAGTTTTAGATACAAGAGATGATATATGAACATGAAAAAATGACACAATATCTAAACTCTACCTTTCATCATCCTCGTCATCGCTAGCCGGTGGTGGCTATATACGGTGATCCATATGGTAAACGAAAACCATCATCTGATCAAGTGTACTTTGCTGAGCACGAATACGACCCTCTAGCATACTAAGATGATCTGTATGCGCTTCCTGTGTTGTTGCTATCTCAACCATTGCAGCCTCAATCCTCTCAATCGCAAGTCCCTGCTGAACAATGGCCGGACTCTGTTGTTCTAATATAACACTATGCGCTGTGGATGTTTGAGACTACTGCTCAAGTCTTGCCAAGAGAGTTTGAATACTCGGAACATGGTTCGGACCCTGCTTCTTTGGCTGTTGTGCAGGAGGAGGAACCTTTACCTACTACTATGGTGTAGCCTTTGGCTGCTGCTGTGGAGCAGGTAAATGTCCTTCTGAATGCCTCATAGTCGATCTGTCTATAGTTGACTGCTGTTGAACATGGAGTAATCTAGGGATATTACCGATCCCAACCTCCTCTATCATATGGGTGAGCAAGCAACCGTAAGGAATAGCTCCTTGTGATTTAGGATGCTCATACTTATTGTGCAGGTCCATAAACATATATTGTGGTAGATCGATGGTCCTATCCATACCTATGGCCCAAAGAAGGGCTGCTCTCAAGCTATTCATGTCAGTATGACGTGCGATAGAAAGGAGTGAATGACAGGAGAATACAAATAAAGGCCGCTAACGTGGTGTGAGTACCCTCAGTAGCAGCTATCGGTGACCTAACCACTGCGTCCCAGCAACGCGTACCTCTGCAGATACAGTATCGAAATTTGGTGCCCCATCAACTGGGAACCCAAACTGTGCATCAGGAACTCTAGAAATTTGATATATCTGACCAAAAGTGCTAGGGGTAACTCTAATCTGATGCCCTATAACCCATGACTCAATCGCCTTCTGCTTCGGAGTGGTAACAGTCCTATGAATGTTCTCCATGAACGCACCAATCAGCATAAATACACATGAGCCCTAAAAATCGGCCAATGAAGCCCACTGCCTAGCAACAAACTCCTCCTCCCATCTATAAATACCACCATTATAAGCATGGAGAGCAAACTGTCTATCTCTTGAGTAGCCTGTCACACTCCAAATCTCAGTAAAAGCATCAAATGCAACCTCACTGAAAAAACCTCTCAACACCATAAGCTGGGGGAGGCGGCAATGCCAAGCCCCAACCTCGATCCCGACCCCTAACAGCTCTACCACTTCTACCATCCTGGCTAGCTCGACTAGCCATAATGATAACAACAGATAAACTACCAAGGTAAACTTCTAACAATATACTAAAGTAACGCCAAGGAAGCTTAAGAGAAATACCTGAGAAGGCAAAAATGGATGATGATGAAGTATAGACCCATGCTCAAGCTCCAGCAGGGCCTTACTATCTCAGAAACCCAGAAAAACGCTCAAAATCTCACTTTTTCGTGTTTGAATTGAGTTCAAATACTAAATTAGACATCCTGTATATAGAAGAATAAATCGTGTCAGACGACTGTTCGAACGGCTCATCAAACGCATGTGTTCGAACGCGCACTTAATGCACATCAGATGTATGTAGTGAGCGTTGATGACATCATACCATTCGAATGGATGGCGTGGCGTTTGAACTCACCGTTCAAACGCATTATTGGCTGTTTGAACGATTAACCTTAAATCTCAAAAAAAAAAAAAATTACGAAGAGAAAAAAGAAAAACTAGAAACTATGTAAAAACAGAGTGAAAACAGAGCCCCCCCAAAAAAAAAACTAAAGTCATATAATGTCCTCAAGGCATGAGAATAAAACCAAAGGAAAACCGCAAAGGGAAGGGTGGGACAAACGGGAATACCAAAGGGTATGTCCCCCCCCCCCCCAAAAAAAAAAAGGGAGAAACTAAGGCTCAAAAACTAGAGAAAAAAAAAAAAAAAAAAACACTAAACACTGTAGACTACACTAATATACAAGATACAAGGATGGTGCAATGGTCACTCAAAAAATGGTGGATCCCAAAGATTCACACAATCAACTTCACCCACTTCTAACTCAAAATAAGGCTTAAGTCTTTGCCCATTCACCTTAAAGCTCTTACCATTCGTGGGATTTGCTATCTCAACTGCCCCATGAGGTGACAACTCCCTAACAACATAAGGTTCGGACCATCTACTTTTAAGCTTATCCTAAAACAAATGCAAATGAGAATTATATAATAGGACCTTTTGACCAATCTCAAAAGAAATGTGAAGAATATGTTGGTCATGTAGGGATTTCATCTTAGCCTTAGAGATTTTAGCATTCTCATAGGCGTCGTTACGGAGTTCATCTAGCTCATTGAGTTGCAATCTCCTATGTTGGCTCACCTCGTGCATATTCTCATTAAATTGGAGAATGGCCCAATAGGCCTTGTGTTCTATCTCTACTGGAAGGTGGCACGTCTTTCTGTATACAAGTTGATAGGGAGATGAATCTAAGATGGTTTTATAAGCAGTCCGATAAACCCACAAAGCGTCCATTAACTTCAAGAACCAATCCTTTCGGTTCTGGTTAATAGTTTTCTCTAAGACTTGCTTAATCTCTTTATTTGCCAACTCAACTTGGCCTTGAGTTTGGGGATGATAAGGTGTACCAACCTTGTGAATCACCTTATACTTACGTATTAAAAGGCCTACGGGTCGATTACAAAAGTGAGATCCACCTTTACTAATAATAGCATGCAGCATACCAAATTGAGAAAATATATGCTCCTTTAAGAATCTGATCACCATAGGATGATCATTGGTACGTGAAGGGATGGCTTTAACCCACTTGGACATGTAGTCTATGGCCACTAGAATATAAAGATAACCAAGCCAACTAAAAAAAGGACCTATAAAATCAGTACCCCAACAATCGAAAACCTCTAGATAATAATGGGATTAAGAGGCATCATGTGCCTCCTCGGAAGACTACCTAGACGTTAGCACCTATCACAAGATGTACAAAAGATATAAATGTCTTTAAACACAGTGGGCCAATAGAAACTACTTTGCAAAATCTTTGCAATAGTTTTGCATGAAGAAAAATACCCACCACAAGCCTGTGAATGACAAAACTCTATAGCACTCTTAATCTCGTCGTCGGGAATACACCGACGAATCACCTGATCGGGACAATACTTAAACAAATACAGATCGTTCCACGAAAAGTACCTCACATGTCGAAAAAATTTCTTCCTATTAAGACTAGACCAAGGCGAGGGAATCTTACTGGTAGCTAGGAAGTTAGCTATATCCGCATACTAAGGAGTGATAGCATGTGAAAGTGAGTGCACATGGAAAATATGCTCATCCAGAAAATACTCATTAGTAGGGAAGGAGTCTTGGGCATCGCCATCAGTAGGGAGCCTCGAAAGATGGTCGGCAACTACATTCTCTAGTTCTTTCTTATCTCTAATCTCAATATGAAACTCTTCGAGCAAGATGATCTATCGGAAGAGTCATGGCTTGGCATCAAGCTTACTCAACAAGTACTTAAGTGCAGAATGATCAGTGTAAATTATAACTAAGGATTCGACTAAGTACGCTCTAAATTTATCTAATGCAAAGACCACGACAAGTAGCTCTTTTTTAGTTATAGTATAATTCAATTGCGCCTCATTAAGGGTTTTACTCGTATAATATATGATATGCGGTTTCTTATTTACTCTTTGTTCCAAAACAGTCCCAACCGCATAATCACTAGCGTCACACATCAACTCGAAAGGTAAAGATCAATCGGGTGATTGAATAATAGGTACGGTAGTCAATAGCCCTTTGAGCTTCTCAAAAGCTCTTTGACAAGAAGATGTCCAACAAAAAAGAACATCTTGTGACAATAGATGGCATAAAGGACAAGATATAGCACTAAATCCTTGAATGAACCACCGATAGAGACCGGTATACCCAAGAAAAGTTCTAACATCCTTAACATTCCTAGGGGTAAAAAGCTTTTGAATCAACTCTACTTTGGCCTTATCTACCTCTATCCCTTTGTTAGACATTATGTCCAAGAACTATACCTTATGTGACCATGAAGTGACACTTCTTCCAATTTAGCACTAATTTGCTCTTTCACATCTCTCCAACACCTTCTTGAGGTGTTGTAAGCATGCATCAAAAGTATCTCCATAAACTCAAAAATTATCCATGAAGACCTCTAAAAATCTCTCAACCATATCTCTTAAGATAGATATCATACACTTTTGAAAGGTGGTTGGTGCATTACACATGTCAAAGGGTATTCTCCTATAAGTATAGGTGCCAAAATGGCATGTGAAGGTAGTCTTATCTTGGTCTTCTAGGGCGACCTCTATCTGATTATATCTGGAATACCCATCAAGGAAACAATAGAAAGCTTGGCTAGCTACTTGTTTAAGGATTTGATCCAAGAAAGGGAATGAAAAGTGGTCCTTCCTAGTTGATGCCTTCGGTTTATGGTAGTCTATACACATTCACCACCTAGTTTGTATCTTAGTAGGAACTAGTTTATTAAACTCATTCTATACTACCGTAACACCAAACTTCATGGGAACCACTTGGGTTAGACTCAATGTGTTGAAACCCGAACCGTTGAGCAAACCGAAAAAGAGACTGAGTCATGAGTCACTAGTTCAATTTTCGGGTCAACCGTTATCGAACCGAAATCGAACCGTGGCGTCATAAATATGTTATAAATATATACAAAAATATATAAAACTAGGTAATAAAATTACAAACAATTGCCTAAAAAATATGAAGTATTTTTTTAAATATTTCTTTTAGTGGTTTCCTTAATTTCTAAAATAATAGAATATCATAGACGCATAAAAACACAATTTGACAAAATAACTTAGACTACATAGTTAGAAGAATAAAAGAAAGACAAATAATACTTCCATGCAAATAATCACAATTCTAAGCAAATAATCACAAAATAGTAATAGAATGTCTGAAGCTCTAAAATTATGAAGTTATTCTATTGAAAACATACCTTACTTCTTGAAATTATCATCCAAAATTTGAGGAATAACACTTTGCCCAAGCATAAGTCACCTTGTAAGCTAAGCATAGATTAAAGTAAAAAGTTAGAACAACAATCATGGAAATAAAAAAAAATCATCCTAAAAGCAATTCATCTATATCTGTTACAATAGTCTGCGGTCGTCTTCCTCTCATGAATCGAATGAAAGTTTGCTAAAATTTAAAAAAAAAAAAAAACCCATAAGAAGAAGTTTAAATATAGATGTAGACTGATCATAGGATTTTGTCCACGAACCTGCAATGCCCAAGAAAATGACTGAGCACTTTCATCTTGTAGCAGAACACACCCAAGGAAAATTGCATTGCCATATATATATATGTATGTATAAGTCATATATACATGTGTGGCTTAGGGTGTTTCTGCATCAAAGTTAATGCAATCCAAATGGGTTTTTGGAATTTTATGTAGAATTGCCAACCTACTTTGGCAGTTTATCAATGTTGAGAACAGTTTTTGACCAACAAAATCCTATAAAAGTAAAAAAGAAAGAACTGGTGGGTTTTCCCACACAAGAATCCCTCCCTTGCTACTTTCAAATCTAACCATAATTCTCAGAAGGAAAAAAAAAAAATCTTATTTGAAATACATAAATTTGAATTTTTTTCACTAACTAGAGTACACACGAGAGAGAGAGGGAGAGAGAAATAATACTTGCTTCCTGCTGTTGGACGTCGGTGCCGAAGATTGGAGCTAGGGGGTCAGAGATTGATTCATGATTTGTGAGCCAGAGGGTCGGAGACTAAGAGAGACAAAGAGGGCTCAACCGCTCAGGGCCTCAGGCTGATTCTAAATATGTTTGCAAACCCTAAAAAAAGGGGATTTTATACATATTGAAACTCGGCTGGTTCTAATGACCCATGTACGGGTCAACCGGTTCACCAGTTTAGTCGTCAAGTCGAACGGTTTTTGCAATAGAGAGCGGTTCTTTCATCAAAATGGTTTTAAGGGTTAATCCAGACCATTTATAGGCTCGGGTGATGGTTCGACCGTCTGGTCTGGTCCGGGTTTTAAAACATTGGTTGAACTAACCCACCTAGAATCAGAAATGGGGTATATTATACCCGCATCGAGAAGTTTCAGTATTTCTTCTCTCACCACCTCTTTCATGTTAGGGTTCAAGCGTCTTTGCATTTGACATACAGGCTTAGAGTCTTCTTCAAGATATATACAATAAGTACACATAAGAGGATCTATGCCATAGAGGTCCGCTATAGTCCAACTTAAGGCCTTTTTATGACCCTTAAGCACTTTTAATAATGAAGCCTTCTGGCCTTCAGACAGGCTAGAGGATATGACAACCAGATAAGACTCACCCTCACCTAAGAATGTATACTTTGAAGTAAATGGTAAAGGTTCTCTCCGGTGTGGGTGGTTGATTCTCATTAAGGACCGGCTTAATAGCACTAGGGCAAAAGAAGGGGTCCATCGACCCACTTGCATTCAAGACTCACTCGCTTCCCTAACTCAAGATAGATCCTTATAACTTTTGGTTTTACATTCTAATTGATCATTAGGCTTACGACAAGCAAGAGCCCTCTCCATAGGATCATTAAAGAACTCATGCTTGACATACTCTTGGACGATAGACTCTATAAAGTCTATCTCCTTTACATCTTTTAAATCCCCCATGTGTTTACTCACCGTGAATATGTGCATCTCTGAGGTCATATTCTCGAAAGACAGTTTTAACAACCCATTCCTACAATTGATGATGGTTTTAGTTGTGGCTAGGAATGGTCGTCCTAATATAACAAGAATATTTCGCTTAGCATTAGCGGCTTCAACAGGTTGGATGTCTAACACAATAAAGTCCATGGGGTAGTAGACATTGTTTGCTTGAATGAGAACATCTTCAATAATACCTCTTAGGACTTTTATGGATCGATCTGCTAACTCTAGAGTAACTCGTGTAGGGTTTAACTCTCCTAGACCTAGTTTCTGATAAACTGAATAGGAAAGAAGATTAACACTAGATCTTAAATTAAGAAGAGCTCGATCAATCATTTGGCCCCCTATAATTCACGAAATAGTAGGGCAATCGGGGTCCTTATATTTTGGTGCAATTTTACATTGAAGAATGACACTCTGACTCTCATTCATTATAGTCGTATGTTTTACATGTAACTTTCTTTTGATAATACACAAGTCCTTCAAGAATTTGGCATAATAGGGAATCTGTTTGATAACATCTAAGATAAGAATATTGACCCTAACTTGTTTGAATATATCATATATTTCAGAGTTTAATAACTCATTCTTAGGAATATTGACCCTAACTTGTTTGATTATATCATATATCTCAGAGTTTAATAACTCATTCTTAGGTTTGGTCATTCTATGTAGAAAAGGGGCATGTTTCAAAACGTCATTACCCATGTCTTTAGATGCATCTTTAGATTCAATGATTGGCTTAGAATGGTTCTCATTAGATTTCAACTCTTACTCAATCATTTTATCACTCTCATCTCTCTCTTGTTCTTGTCCTAACCCGTTAGGTTCATTACTACCCACTTGGCTTTCTTTTTTAGGAGGGATGGTTTTATCAATGATCTTCTCACTCCTAGGGGTTGTGATTGCTTGGACCTATTCATGAGTAGTTTCAATGAAATTAGTAGGTTCTGGGTTAGGTTGGGGTTGGGTCGAAAATCTACCCTGTGTTTGTTGAGAGATTAGCATCTTGTGCAAGCCTTTCACTGAAGTGTTGGTTTCCCTAAGTGAGTGCTCCTGGTTGTTCACTTTAGTAGTCAATGCCCTCAATTCATTAGTCAATTGGTTAACATTATCCTCTGCAGTACGTCTATGAGGAGGTTGGTATTGTGTAGGTGGAGGTTGGAATGGTTGTGGGACTGGTTGTGCTTGGAAAGGTTGCAATGGTCCTTGGAATGGTGGCGGTGCCTGTTGGGGTTGGACGGCTTGAGGGTTTTGAGGACTCTCGTTTCTCTATCCAAAATTAGGATGATTCCACCATCCAGGATTGTATGTGTTAGAGTAAGGGCTTCCCCCACTCTTTTGATTAGTGTACCCTCCCCCGTATTGGCCAACCGCATTAGCTTGCCCATGTAGTGCCTCTCTCACTCCCGGTATGACTGAACATGTTGCAGTGTTATGCTCTAGTGTATCACAAACTAAACATGGTGAATGTGGTTCAACCCCTAACGTGTTATCCTTAGAGGTCTCTAAAGCCTATAACTTACAAGGAAGTGTTATGATTCTGGCTTGAAGGTCTTCAACTTTCCCAAGTTGATATTTAACCCTGATGTGTGTTATAGGTCTATTGATGGAATTTTGAGTTCTCATGGTAGCTCAATCTCAAGCCAAGTTGTTTAGAGAATCAAAATAATTGTACGCCTTCGTAGATATGTCCTCGCGCACATAAACTCTACAAACATATTCAATTGTGGAGTCAATGAAGAATAAAAGGTGCTTATGACTAACCAGTCGTTAAAACCATGATGGGGCATGCATGCAACAATTTTTTAAACCTTTTCCAACATTGGAAAAAAATCTCCCCATTCTGTGGAGCAAATTGTGATATGGCGCGATGTATTGCTTCAGTTCGATTTTCAAGGAAAACCTTTGTCAAGAATTTTCCTTACAATGTGTTCCATGAGTGAATTGACATAGGCCTCAACGAGTTGAACCATGCATTGGCTTTGTCTTTAAGAGTAAAAGGGAATATATTTAAAAGTAAAACTTTCCTAGAACACAAGTTATTTTGAAATATTGAGCATGCGTCCTCAAAGTCTTTAAGGTAGATGTATGGTCTCCCGGAGTCTAGATCATGAAAAGTAGGCAAGGCTTGCAGCATGTTTTAGATTTATCGTAACTTGGTGAGCGGGAAGTGCTATGCGAGATGTGGGTATTTGCCTTAAAGGATTCATATAATCCCGCATAGTTCAAATCGGGGCTGCTACGTCCCCTAAATTACTCCCTCTCTCAAGATCTACTCTATTAGGATTGTCATTGGGGTTGAGACATGGTGGAATCATCCCATTGTTAATGTTAGCCATAGAAATAGGTCCTAAGTCAACAATTAAGGAAAAATGAGGTAAGTCGGTCGGAATAGAATGTCTAGGTGGTGGAGTAAGGCAACCACGAGGAAGATTACGTAAAGGGTTGGCTCTCACTAATCGGCTATGACTGTCTCTAAAATAAGATGATATACGTATGCAATGCACAGATAAGAGACTATCCGGGCCTCTGCAACAATCAATTCACAATATGTCCGTCCTTCCCTCCAATATCCATAGAAATAATTCCACCGATTTAGTAAAAAATTAAAGAAACCCAACTGAACCAGCAATCTTCACATACAAAACAATACCACCAATATGAATTTAGCACAAAAGCCTATCAGCCTCTAATAATCCGTCTCCTAACTACTTGTATGTCTAGACCCTTAAAAAGAAAAAAAAATACAAAAATCTTAAATTTCTAGTACGTATAGGGATTGAACGAAATTACCAGTTGGCCTTAGCCAATGATTCCCTCGCTGTTACAGATGATGATGAAGCAACTCGTTATATTTTGCGTTGATTAAGGTTCATGTTCTAGCACTCCTCTTGCGGTCACTTATGAAAAATTTTGCTCCTAGCAATGGTGCCAAAACTTTGACTTACACCGAATGGTATCCTCAGATAATCTTAAGCACAAGATGGTGAAGTTATATAAACCTAGTGAGTCTAAGGTCGAATCCTCAAAAAAAAAAATTGACAAGCTGAAGAGACTAGACCACTCTCTCAAATCACACACAAAACCTCACTAATTTCTTCTAAAAACACCAAAATTATCACTTGAATGTTGAATTGTTTATACTAAACTAAACTAAGAAAATTTATTTGTATTCAATAATAGAAAAGCCTCGAAACCAATTGATTCAATCAACTACTTCACTCGAAATTCCAATGGAGATGTTTTAGAACTCAAATCATTGGCTATGTCATGAATTTTTGATTCAAAAGATTTAGCAATAAAAACATTTACTCTTTAACAATCAAATATAGAATAAATCAGGTTTAAAACCATAGATGCATACCATTGACTTGTTGCCAAGCATAATCAAGCACTTAAATTTTCATAACTATCTACTCTAGATTGAATCAATTTTAAAATAAAAGATGTATACCATCAATTCGTGCAATACATATACTTAACACAAGTTCATTCATAAGTATTACCGAACATAGTCAAACATTTAGATTTTTGTAAGAATTTAGGGTTTGATTCCAAAGAATTAAAAAGAAGAAAATTTAAACTTTGAAACACAAGTTACCTCCATTGTTCATTCAAGATCTTCAATTCATTTTCACAATTGATCCCAAGAGTGGTTTTAGCTACTCATCTCCATAACAAAACACAATTGTATAAAAATATATTGACTTAAATGAAAACCTAAAAATTCTGATTACATGAATTGAGAAAAATTATGAAACCTTAACTAAAATCAATAATAAACTCTGTCTTCAGCTGTTGCTACTTCTCCTTAACAATAATGAAAGAGCTAACTCTAAAAACAAAAATCCTAGCTTTTATAGGCTTTCAAAAATTGCAATCCTAAAACACCGTTCAAACGGGCCGTACAACTGTTCAAATGCAACGTCCACCATTCGAACGCAACGTTGAACGGGAAAATAGCTTTCTGAATCTCTTGAACGGACTTCGGACCAGGTATTAACGTGATATCGTTTGACGCACTGTTTGAACGCTTTTGTTCACCGTTCGAACGGTCTATGTCATCCTGATGTCATGCATTTGAACGCATTCTCTAGCTGTTCGAATGTCTTTTTGTCCTTTTGCTCGAATTTGTCCTTTTTAGTATGAGATTCTTGAAAACATGCATAAAACTAATTTAATACTGAAATAGGACTAAAACAACATAAATAATCCTAATCTAAGTCTAACAAGAAACTAGTTAAGGTCTATAGATTGCACTTTTGGAGTACAATCATTTTACCACCTTAATAGTAGACTTGGTGGTACCAGCTTCTTTTTCGACCTTGATGTCAAGGGTTGAAGCCTGAATTCCCTTTCTAACCCCCATCAATCCCCCCATCCAGCACCTAAAAAAAAACAAGGGAAAAGGAAAAGGTAAAAAAGCAAACTATCATTCATGTAAGATCTCTTTTTCCTAATTTCTGAGATGATTGTCAATTCATTACACCAAATCTAACCAAGTTTTCATCCTCAACATTGCACCTAAGTATTTGAATGACAAACTCCTCTACTGGTATTATATATATATATTTTTTTTTATGGTATTTATCTTCAGCACTAATATTTCTTATTCTTGCCTATAGTTCACAGAGAGTTCTTTGAGGGGATTACAATAAGAAAAGAAATAAAATAAAATAAAAAGAAAAGAAAAGTTATGGAGAAAAAAGGAAGGCTTTGGATACCACGCTGCATGGCAACCTCTATTTGCAGAAAAGCGAGGCAGCAGATTCCTTGGCAAACTTGTACATTAAAAGTTTTGGACTGATATTTTCCTGCAAAGTTCTTAGGCTTATCGGTCCATATAGGATGGTTTTGACTTATCCTATCTTTCTATGGGTTTTTGTTGTAATATTTTCAAGCCTGGAAAATGGTTGAAGGAAAAGAAAATGTTACAGAATGAATTTCAGATCGACATGCTGATTATCAAATTTTGTGATTGCACCATGACTATAGCACTCCATGATAATAAAGGGTTTGTTTGGGTGTATGTGTGTATATGGCTTGACAAAAGAAAAAACTTTATGATCATATACGGGTTGTTTGGGTCTTGACTTTGTGTTCTGCTTAAGGATAAAGGTTTCTTACAAATTTAGGGTAAAAGTGCCAGAAATAAATTTTAAAGAACCTGGAATTTTGGGTAATGTATGGATCGAATATGATGGCAGACTTGTCCAAGGAACGTGCAAAATAATGAATAGACAAGTCTATGTATGGTGATGGATGCTGGAATGCCTTTGTTGCCTTTCCAAATTCCCATTGGATCCTGTAGTTCTTCAAACAACACCCCCAACTCCCGTCCTCTTTTCATCCCACTCAATAATAAGAACAAATAAAACAAAAACAAAAAAGAAAATTGAAAAAGAGAAAACCTTTATTTTCAGTTGTATGTAGATTGTTAACCATTTGAGATTTAGATCAGTAAGAACGTGGTCAACTCGATAACTATTGTTCAAAATTTCTCCCCTTTTATTATAACATGTTATATTGACTATAGATCCTAAACTTCTGTATTAGGTGTATGATGTAACCCCATTCTTGGACGATCATCCCGGAGGTGATGAAGTGTTGCTAAATGCAACTGGTAAGATTGTGATATGGTATTTCTATTCATCGTGACTGCTTCACCTTTTCGTGAAATCAAAAGTGCATTCGCTGATATTAGACCTATGTCAAACCTTGGTGGAATTTTGCAGCGAAAGATGCAACAGATGATTTTGAAGATGTGGGGCACAGTGATTCTGCAAGGGAGATGATGAGCGAATACTGCATTGGCGAAGTTGACAGCTCCACTCTTCCAGCAAAAAAGCAGTACAAGCCACCTCTGAAAGCATCCTCTGCAGCCAACGAGAGTTCTGGAATTTTGGTAAAGGTATTACAATTTATTGTAGCCCTCTTGATCGTGGGATTAGCATTTGCTTGGCTGAAATTTGGGAAAAAAGACTAGGTGAGTCATTAGCATGGCGTTCTGGCATGGGGTCGAATGAGTGCCATATGAGAACCTATTCTTGCTTTCTTTACTTCAGGTGTGGTGAAAGAATTTTAAATTTGTACTGTCTTATAGAGACTTTGGTATCTTCCATAAATTCCTATATATCTCTAGTTGCTTATGTAATTATGACTTTGGAATTGGTTAGCCTGATGTGAGAATTCTCTCCTCTTGATTTCCTATCTGTGTTGTCTTAGTCTTCTATAGTTCATGAGGTGGCAGCACCTCATTGCTTCATATATAGAATTAATCTCCCTTTCCAAGTACAATAAGGGAGACCATACAAATCCAAATTGGTTGTTTTTTAAATTATTATTTTGTCTTAGGGTTTGTGGTTGCAGAAGTTGAATGGCCAAAGCTTGCGGTTATCCTTGTATCCCATGAATATTTATTCATTTATAGATATGTAGGCTATTCACTATAACTAAAAAAGATTCTCAACCCATGTTAAAAGCTTCTTAGATGCAGAAGACAAGAAAATTTGAAAATTTTGCCGTTGTTACTTAGCATATTCCTTTTGGAAATACATGCTTTTGAGGGCAATTTCTGCTCCAAAATGCATTAGATCAAGAAAAAGAAGTATCTTCTAGTGCCAATTAGATGGTTCTTCCAACCTCAAAGCTACTTTATTTTATTTTCCTCTGGCATCTTGGAAACCATATGGAGCAAAGTGAAAACTGGATTGCTTGGAACTAGGACTCTGAATTAAGAAAGTCCATTTGTTAAGAGGAAGAAGAGTCTGTAGAGCACATGCTGTTTAGATGCAGGTGGACTCTCCGGTGTGGTTCGAAAGTGGCCTTACCTATAAAATTGATAGGTCTGCTATTGGTTCGGCTGTTGATTGGTTTAAATCTATCTTCACAAATTCTGCTTTTGAAGAGAATGCTATGTTTCTTATTGCTCGATATGCTGGTCCATTTGGATTGCCTAGAATGATTTTTGCTTCAATGGAGTCCCAGTTGATCCTATGGCTGTTATGCTTAGAGCAAAAGGTGCAACTCGTGATTTCATTAAGGCTGCCTATTGTCCTTCGGTGGTGAGGGTAGAAGGTTTTGATCAGGAGTCACATTGCAATGGACTCCTCCCCCATCTCCTTTGGTTAAGGTAAATTGCGACGGGGCTTTCCATAAGTCAAACGATTGAGGAGCATTTGGAGTTATTGCTAGAGACTCAACGGGGAAGATCCTTGACGTTCAATTTAGTCGAATCCAAGTTTATCAGCTCTAGCAGTGAAAGCATAGGCTGCTTGTATAGCTTGTCTAATGGCCAAGAGATACGGGTGGCAACTAGTACGCATCGAATTGGATTTAGGAATGCTGATTAATCCGTCAAAGTCCAGAGAAGATAGAGGTTCACTCGATTTTGGATGATATTATCCAAATGGTTAATCATAATCCTTGAACGTTAAATTGGTGTCGCCGTCAAGCTAATGGATGTGCTCATTGATTAACCTCCCAAGCCTTGGCAAGTTCCTTAGTCCCCCTTTGTCTTCTTGGCCAGAAAACTTATGTAATCTGGTCCAGTTGGATGTTTTGTAGCTCAGATGCTTAGTTGGAAATTTCAGAAAAAAAAATTAATGGAGCCAATTAAGGGCCAAGGCACGGTACTGAAATTTGAAGAAAAATGCTATTCTTCTAAAAAAATTTATATATAAAATCTACCATAATGATGTGGCAGTGGCATTATTGTAATAAGGATTTATTATAATGAGTGTTCTATTTTAAAGTAATTGACTCTTATCCAACCATAACATTCTAATAATAAATTCGATATGAATTTTTCTGTTTGTATATCATTACTCAAGTTTGAATACGACCACTTACATCTTCAATTCTAATCATTTTAATACTCGTTCAAATAGATTCTTTGAATAGTTATATATATATATATATATATATGCTTGTGTCTAATGAATCAAATGCGAAATCAAAACTAGAAGCTTCTGGTCAGGACGTGCAAAGCCTCCACTAGACAAGGGCCCAGACCAGGAATCTATTGGCTTGTCACATAATAAAAACACAAGGCCATTGCCGTGGCAAACTGAGCTTGTACGAATAGAATAATGAAAAGTAACCGAATTGAGCCGTGGATGTGTCCCACATACACTAGGAAAAGGAAAAGAGAAATTCTGAACCGGAAAGAGATCTGTGGACAATTTTGGGAGACCATGAGTGATCGGGATGGTCTGTTCTATAATTATTGAACGGAACGGGTTCAGAAACAATGAGCTTAATGCAGCCCCCTTTTTAAGCAAGTATGGTGCATCCAAACTTATATAAAAGGTTGGAGAAGAGACAAAACGCAAACAAATAGTAACCACGATTGAATTTGTCAGTAGGAAGTCGTGTGAAATTATTGTGAACAATCACTTCTAAATCTTAAGGCGGCCCTTCAAAATCAAGACATATCTGTGAGGAAACATGTATGTCCTGCCGAAAATGACTGAAAGAAACTAATGCATCCCCGAGAGAGAGAGATAGAGAGAGAGAGAGACGATTAAAAACCTTGTGCTAATAGCACAAGCAATGTTGAAACCAGAAAGTGATATTATTAATAGTCCTCCATCATCAGCAGACATGGACCCTTTCAGATCTTTGCAAGATACAAAAGTACTAAATCACCTCAAATGCACACTCGGAATAAACACGATGCCATGGCATTAATTCTCTGCCGTGTTTTAATTAGTGTGTGTAGATTGTTCGAATGGAGACTGGAGAGGTAAGAATTAGCAGAAGAACAGGGGAGAACGTAGAGATCTTTAGGGGGTGAAGGGCAGACTGTGGCTATAGAGTGCTGGATGCATGTATGGGTACACATGGCCACGGGAACCATTGCACTAGGTTTCTTCTGCCATGTCAGGTCGAAGGGCTCAAGGCCCTCAAGGTAGTTGATGTGCCCACTTCAACGATTCTTTGTCCCTAGCCACCAATCCACATGATACCTCTCTCTCAGTACTGTAGCAAGCTCCCCAGGTCCTGCCCAATCCACTTGAGTGTTTGGCCTCGTGGCTCAAATGGACTCTCATTAAATCGCAAGCCTTTGTAAGGCCCTTATAATTATTTCTTGGAGGGTCATGCGGTGAGGCTTTAATCTCTGTTAATTCTGTAGAACAAAGCAAAATGTGGTTACAAAGGTTTTTCACTTGGAAGTCGGTCCCCTAGCTACGTACGTACAGAAATTAAGAAGGAACAAATGATCGTACCAGCTAGCTAGACTGTGTTGAAGATAACTTTGCCATCATATCAAAGAGTTTACTATCTAGCTAGCTAGGTCCCTTTTATTAGTGGAGGAGTCACTTCTACCAGATCATGTGAAACCATCCAATCTCTAATAACACATCAACAACTTAAAAGTTTGATTAGTGAAAGGATCCAAAAGTCCATTGCCCGTATGATTAGAACAACTCGATAAGCGTGATTTGTGGGATATGCCGCATTCATTCGTAAGCTGGTGGGTAAGAGCTAATAAGTGTGAATAAGCAAGTTCACCAACTCTAGACCGATTGGAAAGTTCACAAATGAGACACATTAATCAGATCATTGATTCAATAAGGAGCTAGCTGGCTCTAATGTTTCCGGCATCCTTATCAAGTAATTATAATTCGAGCAGTGGATTCTATCTCTTTGATTAGGTTAAGGACATGATATGCCGACCTCTTTCTTAGGCATTCCCGACTGTATTCCCATTTTTCTCAAAAACACAAGAGCCCCCATCAACCATTCATCTATACCGTGGCTCAGCCTAATGTTGATAGGGTTTGTCAAGCAATCACATCGTAAGTGTGCATAAAATGGGTCTAATGATGGTAATTGAATTGGCTCTTGTAAGTATCATTGGAAAATACATATGGATGCATAACTTTTTACAATACGATATGTTTCTTTTATATATTTGTTTTGCAAGAAGATATTAGGATGAGGTGCTTTGCTACTGAATCCAAGAATTTTGAGCTTGAACGTCACCGTTCTGCACCGACTACCCAACAAAAGCACTAGACAAATCAAACAAAAAATAAAAACATTTATCTATAAGCTTTTGGAACTAGTTCTGAAATAAGTGCTCTAGTTTCAAGTGATCCTTACTCGTAACGCCCAAAATTAAACATTAGTAACTAGATTTATATGGTCTGGCCTCTGATATAGTTTTATTTTAGAATGAATTGTATGTGTATGTAGTTAAACTATCTATCTATATATATTATATGATTTCACTATTAGCAACTAGATTTGTTCAATACAGCCTCCACAAGAACTGGCACCCTAGTGCTAACCTCGCTTCCGTTGATTAATAAAACAACTAATCCACAAGCATCCCTCCAAATGTGAGTAATCAGATTGAAGCAGACGTAAATCAATTTTTGAACTTGCACTGTTCCTTATCCAAACATAGGAAGTCATCTTGTTTTGTTTATTGTGTTTAGACTAGTTTTCAGGTCACCATCGTTGTCCCGGGATCCAAGGCACGAGCTCCACAGAGGGTCTTGCTGCTTTGATGGACAACTATATTTCTTCACTGCAATTTAACTATTGCACTGGTGGGAGGTCTTTGTCAATTTCATCAAAGAGGAGGGTCCGGTCCGAGCCGTTCATTTCAAAGACAAAGGTCTTTGTCGAGTGACTGTCTTATTTGCATGAACACAAATGGGCAAAAAACAACCAATCAGCATTTGTGTTAACGTTTTGCAGTTAGATTTTCATGCTGTTTGACGGCTTTTTTCTCTGTTCTAGGACATGAACAAGTTAACTAGGCATATTATTTGCACCAGTTTTGATATAGATGCTGATCCACCCATTGGGCTTATATACCATAGTCTTAAATTTGGATTAAGTAGACTGTAATTTTCAATTCGTAAAGTTGAATCTCAAGAGCGTTGCAAGACTGCTATCACTAGTTTATATGATTTTACTATTGTAGTTAAGTTCCCTTGATTAATCTCCACAATTGGGGGAGACTAATCTGAACTAGCCAGGACAAAGTTATGCTGATATTTCTATTAGGGTATTGAAAGCAAACCATGGAAGAACAAACAAAGAAGGGACCAGCTCCATTATACATTTAACATTAATCAACAACTTAAATCATCAATGACGCGGACCTAACCTATTGCTTGTAACCAGCTGATGTAACCGCCAATTACAATCAACAATTTTAATTGTCATGTTGACACCAAGTTGACGCGAGAATTTGTCATTTGTGCACTGGTCCAATCTTTGAAATGGTTAGTGTGGAACCCTGCGATTGATCGAATTAATTATATTGCTTAGTTAGATGCATCCAGGTCTATGTTGTTTGATTAACTTAGATTATTTAACGGAACAATCTTTTTTTCCACAAGAAATAGTACTCAATGAAGGTCTGCTGTGGGATTGCTTCTATCCGATTGGGTTCGACATTCATGACTTGGAATCAACAAAAATTTTGCCCTCGAAAATATAAAATATCTCTGATCATGAGCTGTTTTTCCCATCTTAGTCACAGTGGTTCACAGACGAAGTGATAATTATATATCATTGCAAGTTAATCAAGCATCACACAAATGTTATTATCTCCCTTGGCAAGTATATTTCCAGGGACAGTTACACATCATTGGAGTGATTCCATAATATTAATTGTTTAAAGTTGCATAATCGCTAAAATCTTAAACTAAATTTCGTCAGCTATGCTGAAAGTTTCGGGCATTTGCATGCTAAGATGTGTTTCAATGTACATTAACTATATCACAAAATTGCCTATAGAGAGAGTCTGTGCGCGCGCTGAAATATTGGACATGATAATTAAAATTGTCTAGAACCTCAGGTCTGCCCTGTTAATCCCCAAAAGTAGGGGTTATGATAATTAATGTGAGTGTTTTCTAACTAACCTAAACCATGAAACCATCATTGGACCCAATATATCCGACAAAATGTCTTTTCTGGACAATCTTTATTTGCTCATTTTGTACTTTTTGCGTTGGCAGCACAATGGAACATGGTACCTCTCTCTCTCTCTCTGTCTCTCTCTCTCAGAGATAATAGAAAGGAAGAGACCAGTGTAAAAGGTAAATAATCATCAGTTCCTAAAACTTCTTCAACATTTCATAAAACAATTCCACAAAATAAGCCTAAGATTTTGTCACTTGACAAGCCTGAGGTTGAGCTTGCAACAGATAAGGTCAAAATGTCCAAAGGTATTTATTTTCGTTTTTTTTTTGTTTCATTTGGAGGGGATTCGATCAATCTAAATTAATTAATAGCATGCATCAACAAGTAAATGCCGTTCGATAGCACTTCCTCAGCTGCTTGATGCTATGTTCAACAAATTATCGGATCCACTTGGCCTCTGCAAATCATAGCTTTCTTGGCAACTTTTTGATTTGAGCATTTCTTATGCTACTAAATTTGAGGTACGAATCGCTGTTATATTTAATTAAGTTATCATGTCATGTTAGTGCGAACAAAACAAAGTTAAAATGTATTAAAATTCTCATGCAAAGACGATCTCATGTCATGTCAGCACAAATAAAATAAAGTTAAAGTGTGCATTAAGTTCATGCAAAGACGTTCTTATATCATGTCAAGTGCGAACAAACCAAAGTTAAAAACATATTAAGATTATTACTCACCATGCAACCATGCAATAAAGAGTAAACAATCACGTAACTATCAAGTAAAACAGTATTCAACAAAATTAACACGAGAGATTTTTCAACCCTGATAACCGAAACTTTTACTACTTTCACCCCTTATATACACGAGTCAAATAAAATAAGAAACTGAACTGTCAAAAAGAAGAGGACAGAAACAACAAAAAAAAAAAAATAGAACACACTCACAAACAAAGCATGGACAAAACAACGACAAAGGCATTTTTTCCCACTTCTTAGTTATTAGGATATTAATAAGTTGGTGTACGCCTAGGGCGCAACTTAACGGTGAGTGGGTTAGCCATCTCACACGACAGCCTGAGGACCTCTGACAGGTCAACACAAGTCATCTGATCCGAAGGCCACCATTCGAACTCATGCAAAAGCGAGGCCACCCAAAAGTTGACCGTGGTCAAGCCCAGGGTCTTACCCGGGCAGGTCCGCCTCCCCGACCCGAAAGGAGCGAGCCTCAGGTCCGACCCCAACACCGAGAACTCCATTTCAGCCTCCGTGGTATTGATAAACCGCTCTGGCTTGAATGCAAATGGGTCAGACCACACATCTGGGTCCCGCATGATGGCCCACATGTTCACCATTGCTGTGGTCCCCATGGGCACGTGATGCCCATCAACGGTCGTGTCCGTAATAGCCAGGCGAGACCACGACAGCAGTGGGCCCGGAGGGTGTAACCTTAATACTTCCTTCACCACCGCCGGTAGACAAACCATCTCCGTTATATCAGTCTCCGTAACCGCACGTGATCGTCCAACGACTCTGTCTAGCTCATCGTGGACCCTTGATTGAACATCAGGATGGAGCACCATCCTTGCTAGTATCCACTCGATCAAAACAGCCACCGTATCAGTTCCTCTAAATATCATTTCCTGTAAACCCCAAAATATTAAAACAACCAACTACTTTTAGTTCGAAATTCGGTAGTTAAATGTAAGTCTGTCTCACGTGTCATATAGCTAGGTTGCTTGCTTACCCAAAGGATGGCGATCATGTCGGAGTCTGACAGTTTATCGGGTCCTTGAAGGGAGAGCAAAACGTCGACGAAATCACGGTTTAGCTGACCGGGTAGAGCTCGGTGCCCTGCGATGATTCGGCTCACGAACCGGTTCACTTTGGGGACAAGTTTGGAGCACCTGAACCGGACTTTTTGAGGGTCAAAATCAGCTAACCAAGGGAGGTGGTCGGACCAGTTGAGTGTGCCCAAAAGCTCGTACCCTTCGTCAACTAGCTTCCCGAGCTCCTCAGTTTCGCGGTTGTAAGAATCAAGTCTATATTTGCATCCAAACACGGAGCACATCATGTTGTTGAGGGAGGCCCGTTTGAGTGCGTCGCGGACATGAATTTCTCCTGTGTGGGCGCCGAACATTGCCACCATCTGATCAGCGATCTCGAACCTCTGTGCCTCGGAGGCTTTGATTTGCTTTGGACAGAAGAGATGATTGGCTGCAATTCTACGAAGGGCTCGCCAGTAAACGCCGTAGGGAGCGAACCCAATAGCTCTGTTGAACATAAGACTGTAAGCCGACTCTTTCACCGGACGATCCGCAAACACCGAACTGTTAAGAATCTCTCTCGCTACATCGGGATTGCACGAAACGATAATTCTCGTCTCCCCGAGGCTGAAAGCCATGAGACGTTTGGCATGGCATGTTTCTGCCATGGCTGCAATTCGATGGTGCGCGAGACCAGCCATGAGGTTCATGCTACCTGCCACAGGGACACCTCTTGGACCTGGTATGGGCTTAGCCATGAAATTCAAGTTGAAACCTTTCCTAAACCTGTACTTGCCCCAAGCCGGACCACCAGGGTAGGCCCAGTAAATCAAGCTCAGGACTAGCCAAACCAAACCCGTTATAAAGACACACCATAAGAAGTTTACTGAAGTGAAAGCTTTGCATTTTGAAGCTAGAGCGAAAACCCAGAGGCTTTCTATGTCTGTTCTCATAGTGGGTCTATGAGTGTGTAAGATCAAAACAAAAAAAGAGACTGCGCAAAGCCAGATATTGCTTTTGGAAGAGAAACAAATAGGGTTGGTTGGTATATATAGGGAGTGGAGAAATTATCGAGTAGGTTCATAACACTATATTAATATGCTGATGCAGTGTGCCGACTTATACTTCAAGCTATACAGGTTCCATGTAGCAATTTTTTCAATGCCACTTTTAATATGGAGATGATGGAATTAACTATTTTTTTAACCCAGTGCTTAAACTTGCTGTGAAGTCGCAAGTAAATATATAAAGTACTTATTTTTAAGGCAAATGCTAACATGTGTTTTAAGTGCACATTTAATCATGTTTTGTCTGATTGTACGTAGTGTTAGTAATTATATTTTTAGTGTTAAAAATTATGAAAACACAAATTTTAATGTTTTGTACAGCCAAACAAAACATATTTAAAATGTGCCCTTAGAGCACATATTAACAAAATCATATTTTTAATAAAACGAACACATCGTATCACCACTTAATGTAATGTTTTAAACTTACTAAATAATTTTTTAATTAAAAAAAATATAAATGACCGTTATATACCTGAAAGTAGGACAGTATAACTGAAAAGCCTATTTGTGTACATACAGATTGAGAGGGTATGAAATTTAGTGGAAATTTTGAGCAGCGCCGCCATGAATGCAATGAGGAAAGTGGAGAGCAAACACAGCGAACATTACATCGCGTGAGAAACATGCTCCAATCGCCGGTGTTTGCGTGCTTGCTTGTTAAACGAGACTATATTATGTTTATTGTGTAGGGTCCCGCGGGCTAGAATAGTCATGTTCCGGTCAAGCTCTGTGAGGTCATCACATAATGTCGGCACTATCTGTTTTATTATTTGATCGATGGATCTCAATTTAGAATAGGATTGCATCTATTGAAACCGTGTCACCTTTCCTCCTCAAACGATCTAATTGGGATCGACAAAGAGAGAGGACACTAACCCCACGGCTCCACCTCAAAATGCAAGACGTTGCTGCTGTGGTAGGAGCGTGATGGGTAGACAAGTTGAGTGGCGAGTGAGAGACATGTCATACTCAGCGACAAAACTTTTAACATGGGAGCAGTAAATTTTGGGGATTAGAATCACTGACACGTGAGCTTAATGTGGCGTGAAGTTGTCGGAGTGCACATGACAACCATGCAACTTAATGGCCCATTCATACACTGTTCTTGGGCCGCACATACAGAGGGGGACGGAACACAAACAAAATTCGCGAACCTGAGCGATCGCTACTGAGCCGGCACGCGTCCGTTACATGCAATGACCGTAGACACGATGGAGCCCGCGAACCGAAGTTATTAATACCTAATGTACACGCGGCGGCGTTAGCTTTAGGTTAAAATAGAAGGACAGCCCAAAAGTAAGTCTGTAATTTTAAAAAAAAAATCATTTTTGGATCACATATAGAATTCTCCAAGCAAATCATACCCACCGAACCTACTCAGTCCATCTAGAGATGGTTAACTTAATAGCAATGACAGTCTCATTTATTTTTTTTAGTTATACATTCAATTCACTCTTTTCTCTTTTAAAATTTTGGATTCCAATTTACTGAAGGAAAAAAAAATTATCTAAGTGAGAAAGCTCACTAATATAGGCAAAGGTGGAGCACAAGTTAACGATAAATTGTTTAGTATTCTTAAAATATTATATATTCTTACTATTTTTTAAACATGTGTTATTTATGAATTAAAATAAAATAAAATACTTCATTTAACAAATAATTTATTACTTTATAAAAGATAAAATAAAAATGATGTGACATTTGATACTTATTAAATAATTTTTCTAGGATGGACATGCTTAGCCATTTGTGGTAACAGACAACACACATGCTACGATCAATTGGTAGGGTAAAGGAGAAGCCAATAACTGGGACCCACTACTCATCAGGGAAAACCCAAAAGTTACTGATTCATTTGTTGGTATATGATGGACGGCTAGGATTATGTATTAAAATGAGGAGTCAACCCTGGCCGTTGACTCTGTTTGTTATCTAACCAACTAAAAGTGGTCAAAAGGACATATCGTCAGTATTTAATTACACGGAATTAGTGACGACCCAGACAGACTTGGGTCAATTAGCTACTTTTTTTCTTTTTCGGCTGCCTATAAACATATATGCACCTTTTTACTTTAATTACAGCTGCCACACATGATTAGCAAGTTCAGTGATAATTAATCTACGACTATAGGTAACATTTGGTGGTGATTTTCAAAGTCCTTAAAAACTCTTTTGAAAAAAAAATTGTGTTTAATGAATAAATAAAACATCTTTCACTAAAAGTCCTGAATTTTGAAAGCCCCTTTCGGAGAAGGTACCTGGTAACTTTTAGAATGGCCTCCAAATCCACTTATGGAGAAATCGTACCTTCACTTAAGTGGGGTTTTGTAATTTCCAATGTTATCCTTTATTTTTCTAACAAGCTACCCTGAATGCCCTTTAATCTTATCACATTTACAAACACTGACATATAAATACATAACAACATTACACCTCTCTGCGACTGAAAGCAGTGACTTCACACCGTTCTCCATTGCTAGCCTTGATCTGATCCATCTTGGTGTTCTTCGGCAGTCTAACCCGGTGGAATAACTATCTTCTCCTCCTGCTCTTTGCTCCTTTCTTGCAATCTGGGTCTCCATAGACAAAAGGCAGAGGGATCCTGAGAGGAGCCGGGGAATGTTGGCCAGACCGCTTAAATGTATATTGCTTTTTGACCAAGCATCCAGTGTCTATATGTATATGTGGATGTATATATATACGTAGATATATATATATATATGTGTGGCTGTATGAAAAATATTAAGAACCATTATATTTATGTATATATGTATATGTTGCAATTGTCCACTATAAGAAGGAAGTGCGATCTACCAATTCTCTAGAAGATGAATTGGGCAACTGATCTATCTGAAATTATAAGAGTGTGACGAATTTAATAGAGCAATATTAGGCGTATTTGAAGATGGGGCTCTCTAGGCATAACGAATACTATAGTTTTTTTTTTCTTTCAATTTATTTGTAGTTATTCTATTTTCAATTAAATTTTATAAGAAAAAATGATGTAGGTGCTACTTTTGAAATAATGTCACCAAACGTACACTTCCGTGGTAGAAGCTCTTTTTTATTTCAAAGGACTTTCAAAATAGATAGTCATTAAACGTCTATCTTCATTTAAAAGTCCTTTTATGAAGTTCTCTCTATAAAGTTTTTTCGGACAAATGACTTTAATTTATAAGAAGTTGCACAAAACAAACCTGTGAGCTTTACACATCTCAAGTTGAGGTGATCTTCTAACGAGTGACCATCTTAGTGATATACGGGTCTTAATTTTGGGGATTTATATTTTGAAATTTCGAATTAGAAGTGAAACAACAATTTTTTTGAATAAATAATGGAAGTCAATTTAACAGCAACAAGCTTGATTAGCTCGTGATGTGCGGAGAGTCAATTAGATAACAATATACAGGATATTATTTGATTTATGTGGTCTCACTCAAGAGTGGCTTGATCTGTGTGATTGGGATTTATCAGTGTCCTCAACTTAATAATTTCAAAGAATATTATTTAATTTAATTTTTTTTTTTTTTTGGTTTGTCGGAAGAGATTACAAAGAGGGCCGAAGCTGGAAAGGGAATCTGTGGGGAGAGGGGTTCGAACTCTTGAACTCCTTAATAGAGGCATTTGATTCCAAATCTATGCAACGGTGCTATCATGAAAAAATGAATTTAATCTTCGAATTGAAAGGTTCATAAATCTATTAAAAGCAACACGTATACACCTACTTTATATTTTGTTCCTTTTTAAAATTAAAACCATTAAGAAATCCCCATTTCGATTTTGAGGTCATACATCTCTCGTCAACAATAGATTAGAAGAGTGCATCATCCACCATAACAATTTTATTTCGAGCCTTTACGCTTATGGTAGTTCGAGCCATCGCTGAGACAATTTTTTTTTTTTAAAAGACAAAATAGCCATTTAAACTTAATAGAAAATATTCACTTTGAGGGCAATTTTGTCTTTTCACAAAAATTTATTTGGCAATAGTTCCACCCAAATTGATATGTGAAGAAGTGAGTATTATTAGGGAAAACAATAACTGATGGATCACCTTTGGAGTTAGCCCCTTTGATACAATTTTTTTTAAACTTTTTTATTTTGTTTTTTTAGTTTATAAGCAAAAAAAAAAACTAAATTTTTTTAATTTTTTTTGTTTTTAACAAGATAAGATAAGTAGAAAAGTAAAAAAAACAAAAAAAAACTTCAAACTTTTGACTTTTTTTGCTTATAAGCGAAAAAGAGTCAAATAAAAAAAACTTTAAAAAAACCCAACCACGCGGTATTCTTACGAAGTGGATCATGTGAAGTCATAGATTTTAACTATTTTTTAAAGTTAATTTAGATTGTCCAATCAATGAAAACTCTTTTGAGTGACACCATATTAATCTATACTAATTGTGATCTAATTAACCGCGTATGCTTAGGTAAGTTTCTTCGAACTTAAGCAAGATCAAGCCATGCTCTTCAATCCAGCCATCACCTACTTCGTCATTGCGCCATTATTAAATTAGAACGATGTTTTCTAAGCATGATTAGGGTGTGGGCATATATTTATATAAATCAGAAAGGTAAATTTTCATGTCTGTCACATGCCCTTTAAATACTATAAACTGAAGACCATAAGCTAAGCAAATATACCTATTCTTGTTGTTAGCTCATGGGGAAGGCCATCAGAACTTCAATGAAACTTCCCCTGGTGTCATTACATTTCGTTTTTATTTAGTTCTTCCCATAACCCACACAGTACAATCCAACAAGCTCACAACTTATTCTATGTCCAGTCTTCAATGGAGGCATTATATAAAATTCGTATCTTTTAAAGATTCCCCGGTCTTGAGGGCTTCCTAGAATTGGTCTATACAGAGACAAATTGATGGATGCTACTAGGGAAATAAAGGTGTGAAAGTAACACCCAAGATTGTAGTTATCTATCCCTTTCCTTTACATAGAAGACCATCAAGATAATGCTTAAGATTAATTAGTGATCTTACGGCCGAATCTTCGTTATACATTCCAAATGTGAGATGGTTTATGAAAATTAATACCTCCAAATTTGACATGTAATTAATTAGTATAGCCTAAACTTTGCTCATATGCGCGTGCGTAGACATAAATAGGATTAATCTTATGTTGTTCTAACTTTGGGAATCATAATAAAGTGTACTCACAGGAGGTTTTGGTATCAAATATCAACTGATAGTGATGTCTATACTGTTAAAACAACATTACTTGCAACAAATGAAATAAGATTTGATTTGCTTAATCTTGAAAAGTAATGCTGAGTTAGAAATCCACCTTCTTCTTTTTTTTGGGTGCGCAAAGCTATAGCCTAACCCACTTGTTTTAAACTACTCGAACGATGATTGAATTCGATGCCATAATGGATAGAGAGAAATTCCCTTCTGACTGGTTTTTGGTGGGGTTGGGAAGGTCTAAAGATGCTTGACTTTAATAATTTATTTTCTATCATTTTTTTTTCTTTTTCAAAGTTTGAGTCTTTGAATGACTCATATATGAAGAATATGTTCCAGCTTTGCATCCGTGGTCCTTTGAGAAGCTCCTTTTTTGGGTTCTCTGGCATGCACAAGTTGGTATTGGATCACCCTTTCTTTGCCACTCATGCTTTGACTGAAAAAAGAGTTGAACCGTGGGAGCTTGCGCAGTAAAAATGGTCCCACAGGTAGATCTGTAGGCTCTGATATATGGACTTGTAAAAAGTAGAACTTGATCTTTCCTTTTTGGGAAAGGAAAGATTTGGTTTATGCTAATCTGTAGAAAATTTGTTCACGAAAAAAAAAAATTTATCATTGTGATTCAGCTTTTACGAAGAATTGTACTATGTCTCCAGCATGATGGAGATGAAACGGTACCAAGTTCTCGAATCTTCCAATAATCTTAATTAACATGGAAGAAAATTGGAATCTGAATTATATTCCACAAATAATCCGTCCATTGTGTACTTCACTGTTTACGTACTTAAAGAAAATAATCCCAAAATCTATAGCATTAATATCAAATCCGTAAATTTTTCGACCTTCCCTGATTTAGTAATGGTTTGATTTAATATTAATTACCAACCCCTAATCTGACTAAAGAAATCAGATATAGGCTCACAGACACAAAGACATGAGTTTTAAAATATTAAGGAGAGAGAAGGTGCTTTAATTACTTTAGATGAGCACCTAATCTTTAGTGAGTTTTGAGTGCTTTTGGAAATCCCAACAGAAAAAGAAGAATAGTAATCTAGATATCAACCAAAGCAAAACCACGTAGATAAACAAATGAAAAAATAATCTGTGAGCTCATATTCCCTTCTGTGCAAAGATTTGATTCGGGAAAGAGAATTAGTTCTCATGATATTATTTTCCATCCACAACTTGCATCCTAGATTTCACAACCTGGGCAGTCTCATTTCTATCCTCTGTCTTCCATATTAAAAATGATTGGTGACGAACATTATGTGATTACAAACAATGCAATCACCCAAACACAGCATATGCCTATGGATATCGCCTTTAATCAGTGTTCCATATCTGTGTATGTGATTCTATCTATATACGTACGTCATTGATATCTTCTAGATTATAATTATACTATGCAGCTAGCTTCCATTTATTGTTTGTTTAAGGTTTAAAGCTGTACAAAAGACTACAATGAATGGTAATTAAGAAGAGGACCTGACTTTTGGCTGTAGGCAAATCACATTTCTGTTTCAATATTGTTCTAGGTATTGTGTTACTGATCCTCTATTTGTGAGTAAAGAAATTTCACTTGGTCTGATCATCACAAAACACTATATGATTTCTCTATAAAACTCAAGAAGACCAAATGTCCTAAGACATTTCTTTTAACACTTCTTTGCTCACAAAACATGTGATTCCGTGCTAAAACATATATAGCAAAGAGAAAAGCATGCAAACCCATTACTGTTCGTGTCTCCATCTAGGGTATTCTGCTAAACAAGAGTACTGCTAAACTGTCTCCCAGTCCGGTTTACGTGAGTAGAACGAATTGCGTTTTGTAGTTACGGGAAAAGAATTTAAAAGTATATATATGTAAATAGATATATGTATGGATGCTTAACGAGATGGGAATTAGCTGGACAGAACGACATTATTAGTTGACTCGGAAGTCAATTAAAAAAGAACAATGGTATGGGGGGGGTCAACTTTGGGAGACCCTCGTTTGCTTAATTTAATATATATATATATAGAGAGAGAGAGAGAGTCTTGAAGGTAGATAGAGAGAGAGAGTCCTGAAGGTAGACAAAAAGTGGCGTCAATCCCCAATTTTTCAAATGTTTGAAATGAAAGCGAAACATATGTACATACAGGAATGATCAAGTCGTTTATGTACTACGTTAAGCAATGATGTGTTACAAAATGTAAGAATTTGGTTTGAAGTGTCTTCTATGGACTGAAGGATAGGTAATTTACTTTTTGATTTGTTCTAGCCTCAAGCTGACCAACCCCCCTGCAAAAGCTAAAAGCAACTGAAGAACCATAGTGCAAATGTGGTCTACCAACACGGTGAATCTAGAGTATGCTGCAAATGGTCGTGTGCGCGAGTTTCTCTGAAAAAGTATGCAACAATCCTAAAACTCAATCAAAAAGGTTAGTCAAAAATATTATTTGAGTTCATTAATTAATTGTTCTTATTTACATATTCAAAGCTTCCCATATATATATTTTCCGTAGTAAAACCTCAACTCAGGCCAGCACTGAGATCAGCGTTGTTATGTGTACTATTAATAGATGTATCCACATTGAGTTTCTAAATTGTGTCATTCTCAAATCGTAAAGGGCTATACTAAATGTGAGGGATATAGATTCGCTCTTTTTTTTAATCAATATTATGCCCTCTTTATTTATTACGGATATCATGGATCAGCAGCCACTTTGTACATACAACGACAAAAAGAATATATTCATGTAATCGCAAATAATATCATTTTATGTCATTTACGCGATGATTCCAATCACATGAAACAAGCTTTCTCCCCCACTTTTCTGCTATTTTTATTGTTGCCTAAGGGTAAGACGCAGGAGGGAAAATGAGCTGCAATTGACTCTTTTCATCTGCATCCCCATCCTGTCAATGAAGACGACCACGTACATTTGTTTGAATGCATGCATGACAATTCTTCATCGAATCTTACAAAATATATAAGTTAGGTGGGGGTCCCTACTGTTTTTGGAAGCCTATCTGTTTGGAGTTATAGACCTCCAAGGCGGCCAGTACTCTTTGATGGCAACATCGTTTCAACCCGGTATTTGCATTATTGGAGACAAACCCATGCATGTTTCCAAGCACATACAATAAAGCATTACGAGGCAAAGCTATATCCTTCTCTGTCTCTTTGTTCCAACCAAGTCAATTACCTTCGCCACCCTGATGTTGAATGTCACCTCAAGTTTATTTGAAAGATGATGGGGATAATAATATGGTGGAACTTACTTATTTGAATGTGAAATTTCTGATTTACTTAGATTTACCATTGCTTTCGATTAAGTTATTTAATCAATCATACACTAATAGATTTGCATACATGAAACATAAGCAATCACACGATAGACACACGATTTTAGCGTGGAAACCCTAATCGGAAAAAAAATCACGGGATCTAATCCAGTCCAAGTTCCAAGCACTATCAACAATCAAACAGTTGACAAGAACACTTACAACTGTACCAATTCGAAACGCACGAATCTAAGTTGAAGTCGAACTTTATTTGCGTACCTCGCAACTCACTGTTCTCCCGTGTTGGAACCACGACAAACTCCACGCCATGAATTTTTGCCTTGATGCACCACCAAGACACTTTTAGATCAATGAAGATTTAAAGCTTTTCAACTTGCTAAGGAGTTCTAAGGTTTTTCTTTTTCTTTGGAGGCTCTCAATATATTTCTTATATGTGTACAACCCTAGAAGGCCCATACTTTAACTATATATAGACAGTAACTTCTCTTGGAAACAAATAGAAAAACTGTCCAAAAATACGTCCAGAATCTCGCTGGGGCGAGAAGGTAGCAACGGCCACTGTGCTAACTTCGCGGGAGTGAGAAGGTAGCAAACTCTACATCCCTTCAAATCTTTTATATTCTCATAAATCTCGAAAAATATATGAAATCAATATATTATGGATCCGAAACGAAGATCTGAGCGTTGAGATAAGGTCTTTCAAAGTTTCAACTCTGCACACTTTAAAGACTTATACTGTATCTTCAGTAACTTATACTCTAGCTTTCAATTCACTCAACATATATCCTCGGGACATTATTATAACTCAAAATTGAATTGCAATCAAATTACTCCTATGGGTCATTCAAACACTTCTTAGCATTTGTTTGAACACCCAATCTTATTAAACTCATTTACATGAAAGAATAATTAAAGAAATACTTCAAAGATTTTGTTCACAGAATTTGCCAAGACAATAAAAGTCCTAACAGAATGATTTGGCAACTTGATGATAAAGAGTTTTGAGGAGGGTCGGTTAAAGAGTTTTGTTGTTCAAAGGGGCAAAAGGCAACATCATTGGATAACTTTTACCAATTTGAGTAATTCTCATCAAAGAGTATGAGGAGGGTGTTGGATCATTTTGGCCAGAGAAGTGCCTTCAACTCTAGAGAGAGAGAGAGAGAGAGAGAGAGAGCCCTTACCATTGTCCTATAATTTATCCTTTATAATAATTATTTTTTAGCAATTCATTATTTTAGATCAGCTGAGTTAAATTTCATTAAATTGAACTCAAATAGATATAGGATAATAGAAGCCTTTATTTCCACCACCATTTATATATGATTATGACTTGACTATTTATTTTTATTTTTGAAAAAGTTAATCATTTTTTTTTTGGCAAACACTCATATGGTTCAATAGTGTACGATTGGACGAAATACATATCTTGATTATTGAGGTTAGAGTTTGAGCTTCACGTATAGTAGGAGTTATTAATGTATTGGGGCTTTGTGAACATTCAAACTTTGATCTGCATTCACCAATTCTATTGGCCTCTTTGTACATGTGATCTATTTTCACATGATCAAATTTGCCCATTTATCCATTAACATGTATGTTCTCAGAAGTACCCCAAGTTTCGCATCTAATCTTTCAACAATCAATTTGAAATTATTTTTTAACATTTGCTCCATTTGTTAAAAGTGTGAAATGTTTTTAAATTTTTTGGCATTTGGTTGCACAAAAATGGAGTAAAATCTTGTACAAGGAAAATATTTTTTGAACACATGAATGTCAACAAGAATGCTACACGGCCTTTTTTTTTTTTTTTATCACGTATAAAGTGCAAACCAGTGAATCCTACATGTATGGGACATGAGAATCCCACTATCTTATATAAAAATTTAATTTTTTTTCAAAAAAGTGACCGCTCTACACTGGGCCTTTTTTATTTTGGGCTTAACTATATCCGTCTTGAAAGATTCCATAGCATAAATTTAACCCAGCTTGGTGAGCCTGGAGTAACAAATAATCCAGAAGTTTTAGATTTTACAACATTAAGCCTAGCCCAGTAATCATGGCCAGAGCGATAAATTGAAAGCCCAATCGTCTCATCTTCCTAACAAGGGAAAACTACACAAAAGTCTAGCCAGCCCAGTAATCTTGGCCAGAGCGGTGCATTGAAAGCCCAATTGTCTCACCCTCCTAACAGAGGCCATAGATCCCCATACGAAACAAAACCCTAATTTTAGGGCCGGTATAAAGAAAGGTTTTCAGGGTTTCAGCTGAGAATAGAGTAAACATAAATCGGCTGCGAGGGTAAGCGCCGTGAACACACAGAAAATGCAGATTTTCGTGAAAACCCTTACCGGAAAGACGATCACACTCGAGGTCGAATCCAGTGACACCATCGACAATGTCAAGGCTAAGATTCAAGACAAGGAAGGTACTGTTAAACTCATTTCGTGATCCGATCATATTCATACATTCGATTTCGAAGAGTTCTGTAATTGTTCTTTTCCCTGTAATTGAATAAAAGATCGTCTGATAATTTGTTAGGTATTCCACCGGACCAGCAGCGACTGATCTTCGCTGGAAAACAGCTTGAGGATGGCCGTACTCTTGCCGACTACAATATCCAGAAAGGTAAATACGTTCACATATAATATATATGTATATTTACGCTTATAGAGAGAGAGAGAGAGAGACGTACAAACGTGAGTTAGTGATAAATTAATGGATTTTTAACTGATATTTGTGTAGAGTCAACACTACATCTGGTTCTGAGGCTTCGCGGTGGGATTATTGAGCCGTCGTTGATGGCGTTGGCCCGAAAGTACAACCAGGACAAGATGATTTGCCGCAAGTAAGTGTTTGATACGAAGATTTTGTGCTTGCTTCCCTCATAACACGGGGTTCATCATGTTGAGCATTTAGCAATAACCTCCATGGTATCATTTCTCTTGATATGATTTCTTCTATCGGATTAGTTTGTTTGCGTCATTTTCTAATTCGATTCTGAAAAGTAGATTTGTGATAATCAGATTCAATTGTCAGTTCTTAAGTCTAATTTGATTATGATGTTATCTTCGACTAATTTACCCTGTTTATTTAATTTTCTCAAATTGTGGTAATTGAAGTTCTGGGATAATTAGGTTCATTTCTGGATGCTAAAGACTTATTTGACCACGCTTAGAATGGCACAATCATCGCCTTTAATGGTATATGCCTAAAAGGAAATTGATTTTAATGATCATCTTCTACGACATTTGACTGTGACTTGGATTTTCTTTTTGCTTGACGTTCTAAACAGTGAATTAGCCAACCCAGAATAATGTTTGTTCTTTGTTTTGTTTTTTTGTGAATGTTGGTAGGGATTGAGCACTGTGTAAAACTTTGGATTTTGCTTCATTTGTTGATTACTATGGATTTAGGCTTGCTTCTCCAAGAGGTGGGGATTACTTGTGTTGTCTCATTGGACCTACCTAACTTTTCAGCAGTCAAGATTTTTCAGGAGATTCAGGGATAAGGATTAGACTCTTAGGCAAATACACCTTTATCGTGTTATTGACATACACATTGATATGAAAGGATAGTTAGAACATTTGATGAAATTATGGATTAGTTAAGGCTTGTTGAGTTTAGGAGAGATTGGAAAAATTATAGAGACTATGTACTATGTGCCTTTATGACTTAATAGGTGTGAATTTTTTTTTTTTTTTTTTTTTTAAGCTTCACCATGAGTGAGTGGTTTGCTTGATGCCCTTGCAGTCCACCTAGGGTAGACTGCATTGACTAAGACATTGCTAGCTCAACCTAAAAACTATGTAGAAGGTTGATAGGTTTAGTTAGCTCAACCAAAATTAGTTATCTGGCTTCTGTCTATGGCAACCTGAGATGTAGTAACTACCACACAGAGTTTTAACTTGTGTAGCACATTATCTTTAGTAAGGACAACTTGCGTTTCAGACACATGAGTCCTTGATGTGTTTCAGGTGTTATGCTCGCCTGCATCCACGTGCTGTTAACTGCAGGAAGAAAAAGTGTGGCCACAGCAACCAGGTGATTCTGCTCCCCCTTTTGTTTTTTGTTTTTTGTTTTTTTATGACTTGTAGCTTTTGTACATCATTTACAAATGCTTCCCTTGTTTTTGACAAACACTGCCTGTTTTATTGAGCTTGCTGAACTCTCTTACTTATTAAGTATATTTGGTTATTGAATTGCAGTTGAGGCCAAAGAAGAAGATCAAGTAGAGATATGGTTTGAAGTTTATATCAGCTAGTTGTAGTTGACTAGTCCTATGGCAGCCTGACTGCTTGTAGGGATTTAAAGTTTTCAAACTGCTGTCTGCTTGTACTGGCTATAATGACCATCATCTATTTTTGGTTTGTTAAGATATTATTTGCAGAATTATCCATGATTTGCTAATTTTTTTCTTGTGTTTCAACCATGAGGCATTTGTTGTTGTCATTTTATGATAACCTGAATTTATACATTTACTGCACTCTGACAATAAGCCCCCAGTAGGTAATCAATTCAGGGAATGAAGTGGTGATGTCAAAATTTGAGGTTTTACCTTTTTAGTTTCCCTCTTGGATGGATATATTTGTTAGGGTTTGGTGGGTTGGGGATAGGTTGATAAATTTTTAGTTGTATACCTGAATTTTACATTAATTTGGTTGGTGAGAGAATTTGTTTTCAATTGATAGCAACCAGATATGGTACATTCTGAAAGTTGAGGGATGGTGTGGTGTGAAATAGCGGTTGACATTATTGAGGTTGTCTTTTGCATGTTAAGATACATGTGTTAGAATGTTGTAATAGCAATATTATTGTTTAGACTTGAATCTCTGTCTAGTGTCTGCACTGAGAGATCTTTACTTTCCGGAGGTACACATCCTAACATGCCACCACCCTAGTTTTTTGCTGAAATATTACCATAACTTCCAGGTATTTCAAACCAGTGAAATGTACCCAGAGCTGTTTGTAAGGAGTGCTTGTTGCTATTGTTGCTGCTGCTGTTATAATTACAACTGTCATTATAGTTGTAATATGTTGGAATTGAAAATCAAATTCTACGTCCACTCCCTCTAGAAGCCTAAAAAAAGAATTTTCAGTAATCTGTGCTATATAACGTTTGATTGAAGTACCTGAACTACCCGCCGGGTTAAAAGTCAGATGTTATGCCATTCATTGTTGCATCTTCTTTTGAGCCCGTGTGACGGATTGGGGCAATTTAGCGTCAGCATCAACATTGGCCTACCTGACAAAGAAATCTCAGTATTTGCAACACTTAGAAGTGGTGCTCAGGCAATTCAGCACCCCCATCAACATAGGCAGTAGGCCTACTTGACAAAGTCACGCTTTGCATAAACAATCGAAGATTTAGCAGACAAGTTAAAAGACTATGGGAATGTCAATAGTTTTAGGTCCCCTGCCGAACAACTATCAACTCTGAACTGTACATCAAGATGAATTTTGCACTAATAAAAACACATAGCAACAACGGCTCAAGCTGAAGAGGTGTCGAGTTAAAGGGGGTTATATTCAAGACATTATGGGAATCCATAACTGCAACTTCTGGAACCAGGAATCCTGGTTGAAAGGAAGTCCAAAGCAAATTGTTTCCAAAACAAGATGAATCTAAAGGTGGCAGCACGGAATGAGTGATATTTGTTTCAAACAAAACAAATCGAATTACAGGGTCATATATGTAAAGAACTCTAAATTATGAAGACCTAAATATCTGTATGTCTAATATAGGTCAGGTGTCACTGTTGCAGACACACAGCAGAATTTCTACTGTTTGCCCTTGGGGCACCAAAGATAAGTCCATCAACATCAACTGGAAGAAGCAGCTTTTGCCATAAACATCCTGTAGAGATGAGCTCTGGCGGCTGAACAATTGTCACACTGTCATTACTTCTATGCAACATTCCGATTACACTCATGCAGCTGCCTTCCTTTACGTACCTGCCAAAACTCCCGCACACTGCAGCTTAGTACCTTCCCAAAACCATATCACACGGTGGAAAAATCAATATACAAAGTACACATGTTACCCTTCTTCTAGGCGCAATAGACGGGCTTCAGCTGAGAGGTTTCTGTCTCTCAACCATTTCCTCAAGTGAGTAGATAGAGTGCTGCATTTTGTTGTGGTGTTGACAAGACTGCCCTCATCTACCAGGGGAATCACTTTACAATCAGCTCCAGCTTTCACCAGAGCTCTGATACCAGACTTACTATCAGTTATGTAAAAGTCAGTGGAGAACCTCTGCCAGGAGAAAGCCCTAGCACATCAGTATTTAACATCCTCAAGAGACATTGGTTAGAGACATTGGTTATTAGAATTTCTAGTCATAGTACTGTATAGATCCAACAAAGGAATTACTTATCAAAAAAGAACTAATAAACGAATTGTAAGGTAACTTCAACTTCTAAATATGAATGAGTTACGACGATATAAAATTACACCTCAACATTAAGGACGTGATCTAACCTGAAACTCTTAGGTGTTCTTCATTAATTCATTTATTTTTTGGTCCTTCGCTTTTTCCAATCTTTTGTTTGTGCTTTTGTCCTAATCAAAATATACATACTACGGATATTAAATCTTGCTTGTACTAGTAGGTGGTGTGGATTTATTTAGTTACTTTTAAAAAATTGTAGCTGGTATTGTGATAGAGACAGAAAATGAATAAAGTACACAAGAACACATGGACCTATGTTGTTCAACAACATTACCTTTGTCCATTGGGAGGGGAATATCAAAATCCATATTGAATATAGATTATGGATTATGAGAGATTCAACTTCTCTGCCAATGCAACCCACAATTAATTGTAGTTCATAAATATTTATCTAAAAAATCTAATCTTTGTTTTGTTGGTTTTGTTGTTTTACCCAAATAGTGTTAGTCACTAAACAGGGATCTCTGACTTTAAAGCAGGGGCATAACTTCTTGACCTCATTCTCACCAAGGTACTCTCTCTCTCTGTGGGTGTGTTTCTATCAACATATCTTGCGTGTGAATTCAAATTGAGGACTAAAAGCTCTGTTTGGTTGCTGAAAAAAAGTTACAAAATGAAAAGAAATTGATTTTTGGTCTTTTGTTCTTTAATTCCTAAAACACTAGGAAATGAAAATTTCAACTGCTATTCATGAATATGTTCATATATTTGTCACCAACTAGGTATTCATGAATAAGAAAATGCCAACTGGGTATTCATGCAAATGCCAATTGGATATTCATGAATATGTTCATATAATGTTAGTCACCAAAAAGAAATTGATTTTTGGTCCTATGTTCTTTAATTCTTAAAGCACTAGGAAATGAAAATGCCAACTGGGTATTCTTAAGACACTAGGAAAAAAATTTGTTTTATTTTATGTTTTCTTTTTTGGCCTTTCTTGCTAATGTCTTATGTAGTAATAAACACACACACACACAAGCATTCCATGTTTGGTTGAGAAGTGTGTAGTCACAGATTATCTTTTGTATAACAAAAAATATGTGTTTGTATAATAGTTCTTCTATTGTCTCTACTTTGGTTCTTCTTCTTTTTTAATTTTTTATTTTTTGCTCCTTGGTTGGTAGAACTATTGCATTAGTTTGGACTACATTTTCCAATTTTTGACCTTACATTTGAATGACATTTTTGAATGACTGAATACGGATTTGAATTGGATGAATCCTGCAGATACTAAGGATGCGATCAATAATTTTTATGAACTGGTATAGTATGAAAATGGCATAATATGGATTTAATCTTGGCCATATTTTGACCCTATATCGTTTCTATTGTTCCTTACCATTTTTCTAGACTTACATGAGTGACAAAAAAAGCAATGTTTTAGTTTATGACAAAATAAGCACTAAGCATGTCTTTTGTGTTTTGGACCTTCTTCAATTGCTCACAGTTGTCATTACTTTGCAGACGTTGAACTTAGTTGCGAAGAATTTAGATAAATTACAGATTTTGGTGTGGGAGCAAGTTCAAATATGAGCTGATTGGGCGATCAATCCACATTAGTTGTAGTGAGCTTCAAATTTCAAGTTTAAATAAAAAAATTTTATTGGTTTTCTTGGAGAACCTGTATACAGGTTTGGAGTTTGGGACAATTTTACAAGTTCATATTTTTTGAATTTAAAATTATAATTATCTCATTCGCAGGTTTGGATGATTTGATGCCAGATGTGGCTGTGTTTGTAGAATTAAATGAATTGTCAGGGATCAAGTCTGTCAAAATCAGATTAAATGCTGTATTTACCAAAATTAGGAACTACAAGAAAATCGGATGATTGATATGCACAAGGATTGAATCCTTTATATATCTATTTGACTATTGCTTCTTTTTATTTTTTGTGGACAACTTGCTCCAAAATTAATTTTATGCTTTCTGCTTTTATAGATTTACCATACTTAATAAATCTGTCATACTATTGCTTCATTTTGCTGTTTATGGGAGTGTCATAGGCATGGGTTATCCTTAGTTAATATATAAGACACAATACAACAGGTGGCTAGCATACAACACAAGTTTTCCTTTCAATTTTCCCCCTTTTGGGCTAATGATGCATATAGGCCTTTTGGAGCACCCAACCAATGCTTGGGCAGTCCCTCCATCACACACGCATTGGATAATTATTCAAGTTTCCTAACAAATCCCTGGGGTAGCCTAGAGGAGACTACTTGAACCCAATACCTCTGCTTCTTTGAGGCACGATCCAGGGCATCTTATCTACCCTGCTGGATTTTGAACCAAGAATGTCTTCATTGCAACTAATATATTAATCAATTAGACAATGAATTTATACTTTTTTCGTATAATATATAGGCAATCAACTCACCCTCAGCAGTTTAGAGTCTACGCAAATTTGGATGTCTAACAAACCAGAGGGGCACAGCGGATTCGTAATGTTTAGTTGAAACTGAGTAGTCCTGAAAACTTGCGCGTGACAATAATACTTACAATGGCCAATTAATTCACAAACTAAAAATGGGGCAAAATAATAATTATAGATGTAAGGTGGAACTTAAACAATAGGTCATTGAGCAGCACAGAAGCAGCTGGAGAATCGGGAAGGTTGGATACCAGTGGAGCATCTCTGGCAAAGCTTGACCCCACAGCATTTTGTAACTGTACCTCGCAATTTATGCACAAAATTCTAAACATCCAATAAATACATCTTAGTCATGACTAGTAGTCTCATAGATACCATCAGTAAGCAACTTCCAAACCCTTCAAATAAATTCCTTCAAATTTATATCCATGCATCAGATGAGGGCTATACATATCTGAGGTTCCAAATCTAACCAGCTTCATCTGATATCCAATTATCTATTTAGTACAAGGAGCAATCCAATCATGTTGATATGTAAAAAGCAATACGAGGATATTATGATATGGGCTCTATGATCCTTGACCCTTTGCTGCACATTATCGTAAAAGAATGTTTAGAAATCCCTCACCTTCACCACCTCACTCTCTCTAGATCCTTCTCATATCGCCTCTCTCTCTAGAACTCTCTCCCTCTCTCAAGAAGTTTCATGTTTCTGCCTGACTTGCCACCATTCTTGCCACTCCAGCCAACCAATGGCATCACTTCGGCACAAGAAAACAGACTTTGTACTGGTAACTTCCACCAGGGGCAGTAAAAGGAAACTTGGGTCTCCGTCTTATGCGTGGTTTATGTGACCTATGTTACCTGGACTCTTCTAAATATGTGAAGTACCCGTGTCAGACACTCAATACTCTACACCCAATGCCCAACACTTGACACTAGTTGGACATGCATCTAATAAAGATGTATAACTAATTGAATTTATTATAAAACTAAACATAGGACTTCCATTTTATGTATTAAATGCTATATTTTAACTTGTAAATGCCATTTTACCCCCCAAAAAAAGAAGTATTTAAAAAATATGAAATCTAGTCATGTCTCAGTGTTTTTGCACATGAGAATTAGATGTATCCGACACTTGGACACGTACTCGCACCCATACCTGAGTCCAAGTAACATAGGGTATAGGTGTAAGAGAGCCTCTCTAAGGCTTGAGGTATAAGGGTACTGTGAGCATCTCTAAGGCATGTCCAGTGTGTGCTAGTTTTGCATATGAGTGGCTTTTCATTGGTGGGTTCTGAGCCCTTGCTCAGCCTCATTTCTAATGTGCTTCATTATGCATGTCTCTGTGAGTATCTTGAAATTTTGAAGTGAGGCTCTACCAGTGTGCTTATGTTTATTGCTTATTGCTATTTATTGAGAGCTGCTTCTTATTTATTTGTGGGTTGTTGCTGTGCTTTTTGATTCAACAAAAAATACTCGTGAAGTAAATAATTCATACAATGAACAAACCTGGAATGATGATTTCATGTCGTCTGCATGTGGCTCAAGGAAAAGTAAAATCAAAAGGAGATAAACTTTAAAAAAATGTCATGATTTCAAGGCAAAGCCAATTGGAACCATGTATTGCCACGTTTTTAGTCGTAGTCGGGTGTTATAGTTATTTAGGGTTATATAATTCGGGTCAGTTTGTCATATGATCTTTTATGTTCCATAAGTCAGGATATTTTGGTAATTTCAAATTTTTTCACAGGTGTGACATATAGGTCATAGTATGGGTTAACTTACAGCATTGTATCTTCATATATGATTTTAGTAGGTTTAGAAAGATTTAGAAGTCAAAAGTCATTAGTTTCTGGAATTTGGAGTCATCATCCTTCTTTTTAATAAGCAAGCATAACTTTTGATTGAAAAGCATCAACAAGATGCTACATGTGTACAACCAAAAGTATACCTAGACAAGACAAAGCAAAACAAAGCAAACTTATACAAACAATTAGCTTTGAAAATGCCTCACAAACTCCAAACAATCCTCAATGGTAGGATTAACCGCCCCGGAAACCCATCTATACAAAAAATTAAGAATTCAACTTAAAAAACGGCATCTCCACCCCCTCAAAAAACTGACAGTTCCTTCCCGCCATATCATTCACATCAAACATAGTTGAGCCGTCTTCCATGCTTTCCTTCTAATCTTGCTAAATGTCTCACCATTCCAAAATTGCATAAGCTCTCTCACCGTCCTTAGGAACACCAATTGGACCCCATAAACAACCAGAATTAGAGCCCACATGTCCATATCCACCTCCAATGGATGAGTAGATGATTAGTCCACATGTCTATATCACCTTCCTAGATATGTTTCACCACTTTTCTTATCTTAAGAAAATAAAAAATAAAAAGATCCAATTAGTAAGCCTCAACCATTCCCTCTTCCACTAGTCAACTCTAACTCGCAAAACTAACACAACCAGCCCCTTCCTGGGGGTTCTGTTCACAGCCCCTGAATAAGCCCAATAATTCTTATATTTTTTTATTAATTATAGCTGTAAAACTATCCCTGTTGCCCTCCATACAAACCCTTGTATATCCATTTTGGCTTCTAATCCAGTTAAACATTGCTCCCCACATTTGTCGTAAATCACAATGGCAAGGTCAGTGAGTGGAAAGAGGAGAAAGGCACAATGTAAAGAACATTGTGCCAATGAGAGGATAGAGGTACTGCTAATTACAAACAAAGATAGGAAGTCCACAGATAATTTAGTCGTGCAACAACAAGCAATGGCACCCCCATTAGGAGAGTAACGTGGTTCAAGTTGAAAATCTTTCAACAAGAAAATCAACTAGATTGCAAGTTAAGGTTACAAGGATGGATATGATGGTAAAAGATTCTTACTTAGGGCCATCTATTATATAATGACACATATAGCAGCATTCAAGTAGTTAGATAAGGACTCACTGTGGGTTGAGATGTTACTCATCAAGTGGACTGTATTATCTGTAAGAAGAAACTCTCTCTCAAAATATACCTAATGATTAATCTCATTTCAAAAAAATTAATTGGACTCGAAGCTTAAAAGGAGAAAGAAACAATCTGACACAGTCATAAACTTCAGATAAAATCCAAGATATTTTCAATCAGAAATATAATGGGCTTAAACTCCATAGGTACAGTAGAAGATTTCACATACCTCAGAATATGCTAATCTCCAGTGGAAGCATCCCCTTTTAGCATCTACAGGCTTCAATCCCAATTCTCCATATTCATACAAGATAGTAGAAGTATAGATACATCTAGAAGCCTTTTCATATGAAGACTCTAGGGAGACACTACCACACATGACAACCTGATAACATCAAAAAAGCAAAATGCAATTGCTTATTATTAACTAGAAAGGAAAATATTATCGACTATGAGTGTAAAGCACAGAATGGGTAGCAAGCAAGGATACAATAGAAGTGCACATGAGATTAAGAGGAATGAATTTCCATGCTACTATTTACATCCTCGGAAAAATAGCAGTATCTGCATAATCAGCTTGTAGACCTATATTAAAGCGATTTTTCCTTTACTGATTCCAACTTTAAGCAGATTTAGATGCGATTAGAAGTTTAAACTAACAATGTAGTTTGAAGAAGGAATTTAAAGTTCTATTTTCCTTAGCGTACCCAAAACAACACAAAATATGACTCAGTCTAAGTTGCTTTAAAGCATCTAAAACAAGATTATGTTGCCTATTTGCTTCCGGAAACAAAGGAGGTAGAAAATAAAACGAGGTCCCATCTTATAAAATAAAAAGAGGTAGAAAAGAAAGGGTTCCTTACAATGCAGAAGGTGGAAAAAGAAAGAGTATAACCATTCCCATATATTCTCTCTCCCATTCTAAGGGAAGCATGATAAGTCACTCCATTTGAAGGCAGTTGGCCCATGTAATAAAGTTGGACATGGTTCACCAAACATCAATCCACAGAAAATTTTTCATTCTAGATTTTATTTTAAAAAAAAAAGAAAAGAAAAGAAAAACCCAATGGGATGTAGACATTGAGACACCAACATTTGCTTGGATGATTTATTCAAGATCATACAAATTCTTCATTAGTTCATGGAATCGAAACCAAAATCCATAGACTTCAATATCAGTAAACAAGAAAAATATCACAGCTTCAAGTGTTACTAAGTCAATTTTGAATCCAAGCCTCCTGCAAAAATAAAGAAAAAAAGATAAACAGAATAACATATGAAAACACCAACCTATCTATCTAAGAAGCACGGACACAGACACGAGTGTCAGACACGCCGACACGGCAATTTTAAAAAAATGCTAGACACGACACGACAGAGACACGACAAAAGTTTATATTTTTATATTCCTTATATGTTACACTTATAAATATTATAGGAAAGAAATAAAAAATATAGAAGATTACACGAATTAAAAATAAACAAAAGAACACAATTCACTACTTAATCGGCAACAAATTCATAACTAGTCAATTATATTCCATAAAAAATATAAAGTAAACAAAAACATTAACACACATTAACAACAAAAAAGTTGTTCTATCAATACACAATACTATAAATTCATAAACTACAAAAAATATTAAAACGTCATTACATTTAATCAACTATCCATCATCATAGCATACTTGTTTTTCTTCTTCTTCTTGTTTGTTTTTCTTCTTCTTCGAACCAACAATTAATTTCAAAATTTATAGTTGAGGCTCCGCGTGTCCCTAAAGTGTCTAAAACGAGACACGCGTGTGCAAGCCGTGTCTGTGGAGTGTCTAATGTAAAAATAAATAATAAATAATTGGACACGTAGAATGGAGTGTCCGACACGTGTCCGACGAGTGTCCCACGTGTGTCAGTGTCTAACAAGTGTCCGACACGGGTACGGCTCTTCCAACAGAGTGTCCGTCCTTCCTAGCTATCTATTATCCAATCTTGAGAGCCAATTGCTATTCAGCACTCACAGAATAGGCACAACTTAAATTAACCCAATTAAATTTCAGTAGCACCTTCTATCAATTTTGGATTGATTAATCCCCTTCGAAATCCCCGCCCCCCCCCCCCCCCCCCCCCCCCCCCCCCCCCCCCAACCCAAAATAAATAAAAACTCACAGCACGCAAACTAATTGACATACTATGCAATCAAATATTTGCCATTAAGTAGGTGTGTGAGTGTGTGGGAGAGCGGGAGAGATGTGTATAACGTTGTCAAATTGGTGATCACATGATCAAATTCTTTTGAGAAATAATGTGCAACCAAACAAACCCTAGCAATGAGATTGAGCACGTAAGAGAGAGAGAGGGGGAGAATTGAAATACCCCAGTGACCTTGACAAGCTGGCCGTCGCGAGCGAGGCGGAGGTCGGAATCGGGGAAGGACTGAAGATAGAGGAGGACGGCACCGTTTCGTCTCCAGTTGAGAGTGTTCCAGAGCAGAAATGCTGCGACCAGGGCGAAAAGGCAGAGCAGAAAGACGAAGAAGGCGGCGTTGTGTACCACCACAAGGATTAATATGGAGACTCCGAGGCCTCCGAGGAAGAGAGGGACGAGCACGCAGATTGCTTCTCTGGGGATTGGTTTGCAGCTCCAACAATGGCGGTGCTGATGCTCTTCTCTCACAGCATTCGACAGGTCGTTCATCCCTCTCTCTCTCTCTCTGCTTTTCACTGCTGTTGACTAAAGTCGCTAAACCACCGAGAGCGAGCGAGGGTTTTAGCAAGTGTCATTTTTCCCTTTTCTTGGTGAGAGAGATACAGAGCGAGTGCATGTAGTGCACTTGTTTTATAAATCTGCCTCTCTTCCGTCCTAATGCTCTGTTTGGCAGAAATAAAAGATTGTTTGAACAAAGAAAATTCTAAAAAAGTATGTTAAATAAAAAGTAATTTTATACCCAAAAAGAATTCAAACTAAATAAGATGGCAGTGGCAAAATTATGGTAATGATTCTTTTATTTTAACTGAGTGAATCACAATGAATCACGTTATTTTGTATAAAAATTATTTAAATTTTAAGCATTCAGAGGAAAACACTAATATAATTTTGTTGAAGGTCTCTTTTACTTTGGGCCGAGCTTGGTCGGTCTTGGGCCGGGCTCATACAGGCCTGATTGACAGGCCTAAATTTAGTTGCTTTTTGTGCAACAAAATGCAGTAAATTTTGTACTATTTAAGCCTTCGATGAGACAGTCTTGTGGACCAAGATTGAATCCTCATAGTTACTTTCTCAATGTTTCAACCTTCTCTTGTCATACTTTTTTTGTGTGTGGCTTTTCTTTTCCTAATCTTTTGTTTCCACTTAGAAGAAAGTCAATTTTTAGATGAAAAGCAGAAGAGATGAAGCTTTTTTGTTGGTTCAAGTTTTGATGGGCTGTGCAACTTTGAAGAAAATCTGATTTGAATATGAACACATAAATTTGTATCTTTTCATTTCTCCCTGTTTGAGGATCCGTTTGGCAATGTTTCAGAAAATTGATCTCCGAAACATGTTTTTAGAAACAAGTTTTGGGAACGGTTTCAAATACAGAAAATGCGTTTGGTGTAGTAATTTTGAAAATAATCTCAATAGTAGATTGTCAACTACAATGAACTCAATAGCAGCAAACCCACATGAAAGAAAGGAAAAAAACAATGAAATCAACAAATTCACAAGTAAATACACAAAAACAACCCCAGATTTGAAAACCCAAAAACCCGTGAACAAAACAAAGTGGACAGAGTAGCCACTGTTATGACTTGGGAGAAGATGGTTCCAGTGAGAAGATGAGGTGTGTGTCGAAGAGTTCGTCGGTGAGCAAATGTTGAAAAACCAAAATTAAAAGACACGAAATCTCAAATCATAAACATGAAAAGGTTCTCATATAAACATTTTAGCAATACATAATTGAACAGAAACAAGAAAACGCAAACCAGCCGGGGCTCGTGTTTCACACGATGTCCTTAAACCGAATTAGCCCTTTACTGTCGGTGCTTGAGTTATTAAGCTTTCGATTCTCAGGATACAGCGACTTCTCAGTGTTGGAGGTAGTACGGCCTCGTTCACCTGGCGAACTCGACTGTGTTGTACACTCTCTCTACAAACGATTCGGAAACAAGGACAAAAACAATTCGGAAACAAGGATGAAGTAGATAAGATGCTTGAAATCGAATGCTCTACACCAAGAAGAATGGCCCTTATATAGATGACATGGATACACATGAAAAGCCACCAACATTCAAGGGGTATTATAGAATTGAATATGCAAGTTACATTCTTTCATCTTCTAGCACATGATTAAATCCAAAAGTCACACTCTTTCATCTTCTAGCACATGGTGAAACTCCAAAAGTCACACTCTTTCATCTTTTAGCACATGGTGAAACTCCACAAGCCATTTTCATTCACACATGGTGGAATTCCAAAGGCCTATTGCATTCACACATGACCATTTGCATTCACTCATTTCCAACAATCCCCTACATGAATGAAAGTGGCTAAAGTACAAAACTGACCCGACAAGAGAGAGTATAACGGATAATTCCCGCCTCAAGATAGGTAGCTTTTGGCTTTGAACCTTCTCTAGTGAAAGCTTATCGGATTTACTGGCTGACTAGTGAACGTGATGTCTTGAACTGTTCTGCCATTTATGTAAACCAAGACAACAAGTGTCATGCAGGAACTTCTCCTTACACAGTTCGGTTCTCATGGTTGTGTTCGTTTTGGCCCTGAACACCACCTGGTTTCATGAGTGTTTTTTAAGAGATTTCAGCCTTACAAATCTCTTTTGAAGCAGCCCCACTTCACACTCACATAGGTGACTTCTTGTCTAAGAGTATCCTGCTATACTCCGCTTGGCCTTCCAAGACACAAGAATCATTAAAAGCAAAGCTTAACCTTCACATTGCAGGCATCACTATATCACAAGAATGGGTAGTAGTGATATTTGCTCCAAGTTAAACACAACTCAGTTATCCCTTTGAATCTAGATCTTGGGATCTCCAATCACTTAGGTTGGGTTTACCATTGGTGTAACTTTTATTTCATAGGCTTTAATCTCATTCCTCTGGACGTCTTGTCAACTAACTCTCTGTTTAATGCTTTGGTTAGCGGATCTGCAATATTATCCTTAGACTTCACATAGTCTATCGTGATAACCCCATTTGAGATTAGTTGCTGAATGGTATTATGTCTACGACGAATGTGTCTAGACTTACCATTGTACATATTGCTCTGTGCCCTTCCAATTGCTGATTGACTATCACAATGGATGCAAATCGCTGGCACAGGCCTTGACCATCTTGGTATATTTTCCAAAACCTGGTGAAGCCATTTAGCTTCTCCACTAGCAAAATCTAAAGCTATAAATTCAGATTCCACATCCCCACACTTTTAAGAATTTGTAGGAAAACTTTTGACCTTTCCACAATTCATAAGGGGTCTTGTCAGTTTGCTTGCAAGGTACCTTGTTCAAAAGGTAATTCGCAGAAAGAATCGCCTCCCCCCACAAGTTCTGAGTTAGCCCAGAACTTACCAACATGGAATTCATTATTTCCTTTATGAGTTCGATTCTTTCGTTCAGCAGATCAACGTGTAAATATTTGAGTACACAAATGCCTTAAAAAGCTTGCTCAACAAAAAATTAAGCTTCTCAACAAAATCTCGTTAGTAAGCAATTCAGAAGAAGTATAACAAACTCTTAAAAACAGATGGTACCGAAAGAATCATTACTACCCAACTCATATAAAATAAAAAATAAAACAAAATTATATCAATGTCACGGATCCAAAACTTATTTGAACAGTGAGGATAAAGATGACTACTAAAATATTTTGGTTTATCAAATCACGGATCCAAAACTTATTTGTTCAGTGAGGACAAAGATAAAATTTGACTACTAAAATATTCTGATTTATCAAAAAGGTAATTCGGTTTAAGTTTGTTGGAAAACCAAAATTAAAAGACAAGAAATCTCAAATCATGAACATGAAAAGGTTCTCATATAAACATTTTAGCAATACATAATTGAACAGAAACAAGAAAACGCAAACCAGTCGGGGCTCGTGTTCCACACGATGTCCTTAAATCGAATTAGCCCCTCACTGTTGGTGCTTGAGTTATTGGGTTTTCGATTCCCAAGATACAGCGGTTTTTCGGTGTTGGAGGTAGCACGGCCTCGTTCACCTTGTGAACTCGACTGTGTTGTACACTCTCTCTACAAACGATTCAGAAACAAGGACAAAAATAATTCGGAAGCAAGGATGAAGTAGATAAGATGCTTGAGATCGAATGCTCTACACCAAGAAGAATGGCCCTTATATAGATGACATGGATACACATGAAAAGCCACCAACATTCATGGGGTATTATGGATTGAATGGAATTAATGCCACTCCCTTCGATATATGCAAGTTACATTCTTTCATCTTCTAGCACATGATGAAATCCAAAAGTCACACTCTTTCATCTTTTAGCACATGGTGAAACTCCAAAAGTCACACTCTTTTATTTTCTAGCACATGGTGAAACTCCACAAACCATTTTCATTCACATATGGTGGAATTCCGAAGGCCAATTGCATTCACACATGACCATTTGCATTCACTCATTTCCAATAGCAAAGGCATCGTCGTCGTCAGAAAGTGTGTCGGTGCGCAAAGGTATTGTCGGAGAGTGTGTCGGCAAGCAGAGTTGTTGCTGGATAAAAGGTGTTGTCGGTGAGCAAAGGACTGTTGTATCACCGGACCATGTATCAACGAGCAAAGGTGTCATCGGAGGGCAGAGGGGGGGCCGTCGGAGAGCGGAAGAGGTCTGTGGAAGAAGACTTGAATGGGTGGGATGTGTAGTGAGAGAGATTGATGTACTGTAACTTAACAATAATGGGAAGGTGTCTCGCAAATTAAAACATGTTATAAAATTAGAGAAAATATCAAGTAAATAAATATAACTTAATACAATATATAGTAAAATTAATTTTTTAAAAATTGTCAAATATTTTTTAAATTAATTTTTCTAAAACTATTAAAAATTGATATTCTTAATCACTTAATACTTTATTATATTACAAATATATATATATATATTTGTCTCTTAATATTTGTCCAAAATCTCTACTTTACTTTGTTTTTCATTTTTTTTTGTCTACTCATCTTTCTTTTCTCTCTTCTTTTTTTCTCTTCTTTTTCTTCTGCCGCTCTTCTCTTTATATAAAGAAGAAAACCACATGGAAATAGTGATAGCCGCATGAATGATTTTAAATTTTTAAGATTTGCATTGTAAATGCACAGCAATTGGTGAAAAGTCATCCATCAATCACACATATCATAACACTTCAATTTGGATGACTTTCACAAAAATATGCTTCATTAAAACCTTGTTAGAAAAAAAACTCAGTAAAAAAAAAAAAATCCTTATCGAAAGAAAAAATAATACAACATAACATAGTATGAGTGCGTTAAAATTGTCTTGTTAAAACTTTACCAAGGAAAATTTTTTGAGAAAAATCGTTAATGAAAGAAAAAAAGTACAGTATGCGATTCCCTCTTATTCATACATCTAATATGAAGTTGATAGCTTCCATTATGCAGAATGAAAGATTTTTTAAACGATGCATGTTAATATTGAGAGTACTTTAAGATTTGCACAGTGAATACATAGTGATCGATGTAAAGTCATTCACCGATCACGCATAGCATAACAAAACCAATACCAGCAAAAACATCTTTTTTTTTTTTAGTTTTCCAAAATTCGAAAATTTTGAGCATTGTTTCTTGGAACCAACATGACAAACCACGCAACCAAACATGATTTGGAATAACAAAATAAAAAACGGGACCATTACCAAACGGAATTTTCTTTTGCTTATGGAAATTGAAAGTTATCAAACGCATTCCAAATTTTTTTAACATTAAATTTTTTGCATATGGGTTTTTATCAATTGCGTTTTTGGTGATTTCTAAAACAAAAAACTAATAAGCTGGAACTTGTTGCACAAAATTGACAGCTGTGGGATTTGAACCCACGCCCTTTCGGACCAAAGCCTAAATCTGGCGCCTTAGACCACTCGGCCAAACTGTCAAGAAATTTTATGAGTTCCAATTATTCATTGGAGACACATCTCACTTGCTATAACATTAACTCTACTGCTGGGAAAAGCAGTAAAGAAGCTGTAATTTTTTATTTTATTTTATGTATATTAGCTTCTTTTTGGTACATGAGTTTTCATGTTGCATATCCTCTCATGCTTATTCGCAGTGAGTTATCATTTATGTAATACACAAATTTTTAAAGATTCATGTGAATGGTGTATCACCCTATATGAGTTCGAGGGAATAGGCAGCCAAAGACTTAGACACTTTGTATAAAAAAATAAAAAATAAAAAGTTAATGGACCAATACATTTCTTCAATTAATTTTTGCTTTTTTGGAACCGAAAACATGTGCCTGACTTTAAAATCCCATCTCCAAAAACTCTAATATCCATACAAGGGAGTTCACTTTTTTTTTTTAAAATGTTCTTAAGATAGAAATGGTTAAAATAGTTCAAATTAATTTTGCATTAACTTAGTTGGACCTCAAGCAAGCATAAGTGGACCATCGGATTAATAGCCATCGCTAACTAAGGATGATAATGTAACTTACAGTTTAGTTTTGATGCATTGACAGTGTATAATTTTTTCACACAAGTATGATACTAAAATGCCACACGTATCTTTTAGAATTTAAATACAACATAAACAAGTAAGGCTCATGGACACATGCGGCATTCTAATATCCGATTGTGTAAAAAAATTCTACATTATCAGTGCATTAAAATTAAACTCATGTAACTTAATACCATTTGACTAATGGTAGCACTAACAAAGCATTAAAACCTTTAGTTTTTTTTTTTTTTTCGAAGTTTGTTGCTTATTCAGTATAACTGGATCACTAGACAAACAAAGTTAATTTCTAAATCACTCTTGTAAGAGATAACATTGCATAGAAACCTATTATTTTTCTTCTTTTGAAGTGTGTTGTTTTTGGATTTTAGCTACAACTTTAGAATAAAATTAGTTGATTTAATTATTTAAGCTATAGAACAATATTATGGCCTTTTCGTAAAAATATTTAATTAAAAAAATAATTTTCTAAGAATAATGAATCAAACTCATTTTCAAATATTAATTTTTATTTTTTCTGTACATCTAAAAATAGAATACTGTTTTTAAAACTCTACCCAACACAAGCGGTATAGCCTCGTATGTGGGCCTACCATAAGAACGAGCGACGCTGAGATCCATTTCTTCCTTCAGTGTAGTTAGGGCATTACGCTAGCAGTAGCAGGAACTTCAAAAGCAAGGAGTAAGTTGGTTGATATTAATTGCATTCAAGCTCTTCATGGAGTTCATCGAGTATGTGCACTTTCTTCACTGATCCTCTGTTTGGTTGCATGGAAAACTAAGGAAAAGAAACTTAAGCTTCCCATTGTTTTGTTGTTCAATTTCTCATACAAAGGAAAATCACAAATTAAGGAAATAAACAATCGTACAGGATCTTTTGGGCAGACTATTTCGATTTATTTATGATAGAAACAGTGTAAAGATGAGGTTTATCATTCTCTTTATATCTTTTCAACTCCTCTTTTTACTGAATTGTATCATTAATTGTTATTTTCTTTCAAATTATTGTGAGAAATCAAATTACCCTATGCAAAAGGTGTTACCTTTATATTGAATTTATGGTTCCCCTATTATTGCATAGGAGTGATAAAGAGAAATTAAGTTTGTCCCTTCAAAAAGCAGGGAAGATATTACAAGGGAAATAATACAAGTGACTTTTTATTCTTAGTCTTGGTGGTCCAGCTTGCATTCTTTGTGATGTACAGAATGAAAAATACCGAGCTATGATGTTCATTAATATTGCTGGATATTTTAGTTGTAAGCTGAATTATATTCAGAGCCTAATTTTGTTTATAGAAACACTCCTGTCTTGGGTGGGTTTGAAGAAGCAATGTAGTTACTGTAACCTTGAATCTGTGTGTTGAGTTGCAAGATACTCCATGAGATGGTTGCCTTTGATTTGAATCTGAAGGTTTTAGTGGAGGAATAAGTTGAATTGGGTATTGTTTACAGCTCCCAGGTATGGGTTTTTGGGTGCACTGAGTGTTTGTGTATAGAGGTTGTAAATGTTAGAACAGACCATGAATTGGGGATCGGAAAAGACCAAGTCTGATGGGACTCCGCGACAATATCAAAATAGAAGTGAAAGCAAAATTATCAAAAAATTACTGTGTCCTTTTTTACTTCACTCGTGACTCGTGGGAGACTAAGGTAGGAGTCATTTCAGTGGAAGTGCTTCTGATTGATTCTCCACCTATATGATCACAACTAGGAAATGTAAGCTTCCCGCTGTTCAATTTCTCATAGAAAGGAAAATCTCAAATTAAGGAAATAAACAATAGTACAGAATCTTTTGGGTATACTAAAACATACTCAGCCAGCTATGGTGTTTCAAACCCCTACAACTAATTGTTTTTTGTTTCAAATTATTGCGAAGAATCAAACCCTGTGAAAAAGTTCTTGCGTTCAAATATATGGTTCCCCTAGTATTGGATAGGAGTGAATAAATAGAAATTAAACTTATCCCCTAAATGAGCAGGGAATCTTGCATGAGAAATAATACAAGTGCCTTTTTATTCTTAATCTTGGTTCTTCTAGTATGGAATAAAAAAATACCCAGCTATGTTGTTTTAGAAATGTTGCTTGATATTTTAGGTGTAAGCTGAATTATATTCAGAGCCTAATTTTGTTTATAGAAATAGTCCTGTGTTGGGTGGATATGACGAAGAGATGTAGTTACTGTAATATTGAATCTGTGTTGAGTTGCAAAATACCATGAGATGGTTGCCTTTGATTTGTATCTGAAGGTTTTAGTAGAGGAATAAGTTGCATTGGTATAGGGCATTGGTTACCGCTGATGTAGAACATGTTTCTACGGAGTTCCTAGAATTTTGGGAGCAAAAGAAGTCCAACCAGAGCAAAAAACGCTATTAGGGGCAAAACTATAATTTTTGTCAAACTAGCTCAGAATGGTCGAGAGAACAATGCTCAGTGCTTCGCTGTAATGTAGACCTTACTTTGGTCGAATTCCAATGTTTAGGCCCTCAAATTGGCATTTTTACTATTTTAGGAAAGTTTTGTTTTAGCTAAAACCTTGTCTAGGAGTTTTCAAATTGGACTAGGTTTGATTAGGAGAGTTTCTTTAGGGTTCTAGTATTCATATTTGGGTCTTAACTCAAATTTCTTATTTTCTATTGTTTTTTCTGTTCTTTAGTATACCTTTTCCTAGAAGAACTAGGGATAGTTTATTTTTAAAAGGGATATAAGTCTTCATTGACATTCATTCAGATTTAATAATATTCATTTTTTAGTCATTGTGACTTCTTCTTCTTGTGTGATCAAAAGCTTCTTCTAGAACAATATCTAGACCATCCGCGGTTTTGGGGTGCACTGAATGTATGCATAAATAGGTTCTATTGTTAGAACAGAGCATGAATTGGGGATCATAAAAGACTGAGTTTGCTGGGACTCTGCAACAATACAACAATAGAAGTGAAAGCAAAATTGTCAAAAAATTACTCTACCCATTTTTACTTCACTCGTGACGCAGGGGAGAACAAGGTAGGAGTCATTTAGGTGGAAGTACTTCTGATTGATTCTCTAGCTATATGATCACCACTAGGAAATGCATGCTAGAGTTGAGAATCTACAATTTCTCAAATTGCTGCTGAAAGAAAAGTAAACAACCGAGCTTTCTACCTAAGGTCATGATTGTTAATGAGGGTAGAGAAGCACATTGTGTTTTTATGTTTTGTTTGTTGTAACTTGTGACTCTATAGTGAGGACATAAATTTAGAGAATAAGGTAGTTACAATAATAATGTCATTGCTATTTGTCTAAATATCTCTTTTTTTTTTTATTGCTATGCATACTTTCTAGATTTCTGAATTTGTTTCTTGTAATTATCTCCCAACCGACCTAAATATTTCATATCTGACTGGAAATAGCGCTTCAGCGCATCATTCGTTTGATATGATAAGACTGAAGACTAAGTCTATTTATGATCAATTAGAAGGTAATTGAGGTTTGACAAACTTTTTGGGGTTTGTGTCAATAGAGACTTATTAGGCTTTGTAGAATGAATAGTGTTCAAGTTAGCTTGGTTTCAAAATTACCAAATAAATGGAGTTTTAGAAAATAGATTTCTTAAATAGTTGGCAGGGAAACATAGAATGTTGGTGCTTGGTTTGCATTCGGAATAGTAGGTGAAGGGTTAATTTTTGGAAAATATTGCAAGAGTGATAAAGTTAGTAATAGATAATTTGGATTGTGGACATTATATTGTTACTCTAGTTATGTGATATATATAATAATTGCAGATTTGAGGATGCATTACAATATAATGATGTTTTGAACATCTTGCACTAACATGCTCACTTTGGTATTGCGCTTCTAATATACTTTTGACTGGCACCTTGATTTCAGTGGTGAATAGTGTGTCATTGACAATTTTTCATGAAGATGTTATACATTGTTTCTGCTACGCATGTTTCTTCACTGAACAAACAGAAGTATCAAGCTTTTGTTTCACAGTTTAAATATCCAACAAAGACATCCAATAAGTCAATATCAACAAGCAATTGTAATCGAAATGGCTATTAAGGTACGGCATGGGAAAAATGCTCCAAGCTTCAATGCCTCTGCAGATTATAATGAAGTGACACACTTAGGAGCTGTAGATATCAGCTGGGACATCAAGAAGTAATTAGATTCTCACTTCTCAAAAGCTGCTTGCTGATTTTACTAGATTCTCTCAATTTAAACCTCAACATAGTACAAAGATCGACGTATGATCCTAAGCATCGGGGATCGATGGATCTGCTGGTGCTTTTCACATTTTGTTTACACCTTTCTTTTAGCCTTTTGAAAAAAAGGGGTAGTTTTAGTCGTAACTGATTAGGTTTATACTCCATTCGACTGTGTGAGACGTGTTAGAAGAAGTAAAAATCTGAAGTATGAGAAGGTTGTGGTCGGAATGCTGTTTATGAATTCCCCTAGCTTTCTGCACTCTTTACTCTTATCATATGCTTTTTGACCATTAAGCATATATAATTAGTTCTTCTCTGATTGTCATGGTGGCTGAGTGTTAGCTTCTTAGCCATTGTCTGTCTTTCAAAGTTTGCCAGGATGAATATTCCCCCTATAGATATGCTAAGCTAAGCTATTTTTGTGAAATTGCATTTCTTCTTGGAGATGTTAAAAAAGAGATCTGGTTTGCCTGATTTGGGACAGGATAGAAGGAATAAGTGTAAGCATGTCCGGAAATGCTCAGCTTGGTATTTCGGCAACAAATTTCATGTCTGAAATTTCTCGTAGTTACCAGTTATTTCTTGTGGCTTTTATTTTGCAGGGATCTCTCTTGACTGTATTATCACAAACTGTAGCATGTTTCATGTGTCAAACAATCATGCATCAACACAAAAAGAAGAGAGAAATTGAAAATTGTTGCATCAGAGTAAAAGCTTTTACATTTTTCTATCGTAATGCCAATTACTTAAAACACTCCAGCAAATCGAATGTCTCCAAGTATCTGCTGTAGTGTGATATCTGCGCTAAAACACACACACACACTCTCTCTCTCTTGCGCATTCAGGGTTGGGGAGGATAGCAATCTCACTCAACATTGGCAGCTTTTTGGATAGGATCAAGAGGATGGATTGAAGTGCTCTGTTTGCCTTCATCAAGAGAGACATTCATTGGCATCGGAATCCATAGATGTGCTTGAGCCTATCTCACTCTCCCCTGGCCCTCTCCAGTCCTACGTACCAACAGAAGGAAGATTATTTGCATACATTTCCTTCACCCCATTGAGTGTTTAATTCATTTAAGACCAGAAGTCCCACCACTGAGAACTACTACCAGACTGGTCAAGTAGTCCATCGGAGTCGAGACTGCCCCAATTTTCAGTCGATGTCAAGGAACTATCAGCTGGCTCCACCATGTTCAGAAGTTCAGGTTCTTCCTCCAGTCCAAAGTACTCGGCCTTTATACTGCTATCGTCATCGGAAAGAACACCAATTCCATGTTCTGATCTTTCCAGCGACAGACTGGGCTTCACTGCAAATTCGCTCTCAACGTCGTCTCCTCTGTTCAATTGGTCACCAATGCTGTTCTCTTCTACTGCTTGCCGGCAGCCCTGGATTCCCTCCCGGGACTTTTGCATCAGATCATTCAGCTTCTGCAACTGTCAAAAACAAGAGAGTATTGTTAGAGCTAGCTTGTGAATGAAATATAAATCTATTGTTAGTAGATGAAGAAGAAGCACCACCTGTATTACTAAGGCCTGCTTATCTTTCTTCAAGGTTTCAAACTGGGAAGCCAGGGTGTTGTAATTGGCTCTTAGGATGCTGTAGTCTCGCTCGAGCTGCTTCGACTTCCATCGAGCTCTCTTATTCTGAAACCATATTGCAACCTGGCGCGGTTGCAGTCCAAGCTCTCTTGCTAGCTGTAGCTTCTTCCGTGGTTCGAGCTTTGACTCGGACTCGAACATGGTCTCTAACGATCTGATCTGTTCATCGCTGAACCTCTTCATGTTTTTGCCCTTCTTCTTCTTCTTCGAGACCGAGTTCAAGCTGGTTAAACACTCAGCGGCCATCGCTGCTGCCGGATGAGAGTACTCACCTCCATCCAACATCATCTCGGTTTTCACAGCAGCAGCCCCACCAGCACTCCTCCTACTAAATTAAGGTACCCCTTATTAACTACTTTTGCACACACTCGAAAGAAGAAAGAGGAATGTTTTGGTATTGTTTGGTTGCACATGTAATTGGCTGCGAACTTGAGGTCAGTGTGTACTGGTTTTTGGTCTGGTCGGGGGGTTCTCATTTCCCATTTATATCCAATCCCAATGGGGGTCTAAATATGATATCGTATAGTGCTTTTCTTCCAGCATTGTCTGTTTTCACTTTCTTGAAACTTTTTCTTTAATGTCATGTTTGGGTACCGTATTTATCCAGGAAGAGTAAAAGAAAAAGATAAAAAAAAGGTAAAATATAAGAAAATATAATGGATTCTATTCTTACTTTTTTTTATTTTATGTTATTTTATCTTTTATTTTTTTTTATAATCAAATATAAAATATAATCTCATATCCTTTTTTCTTAACAAATTTAGAATTCAAACACAGCTAATATTAACTAAATATGTATTTGTTATTATTATTTTTTGTAATCTCTTTTTCATGGATATGATTAAATCATCAGACTAGAAGGTGCTGTGGAAATGAATGAACGGCTTGAGTTTGCTGCACGTTCAACTCGCGCTTCTCTTCCATGGAAGCCGTCTTGCAATAATTGCTCGAGTGTGGCTTTTTGTTTTTCTATTTACTAAAATGTTTGTGAGGTCAAATCTTAGTGATAATGCATTTATATTATAATTTTTTTTTTGTTGTCATAATCATGGCCGTCGTTGTCTTCATCCTCCAAGTTTTGTCCTTTTTATCGTATGGTATCGGCTACGTGTCCAAGTTTTGTCCTTTCAACATCAAATATCTTTAACTTGTGTTCTCTCACCAGTTTTCGTTTACTTGGGTTCGCTGTGGTTGTTTTTAAATATCGCCGAGATTGTATTAGGTAATGAATTTTCAGAATTTTTGTTTTGAAAGTATCTCAATTTTAGAAAAATAAGAGGTCATTTTCTGAATTTTTAAAAAATTATTTTTATACTAAAATGAAAACCATACGAGTATGATGACTGTTTTAAAGCTTTTATTATTTTTGGTTTTGAAAAGAAGAAAATAAGAACAAAACGAAAATAAAAATTTTAAAACGATACGTGCCAAATCTGGTAGCAGATCCAGATCAGAGACTAGGATGTGTTGACAGATGGACAATCTGCCAAGAAAATTTTATATAGGCAAGTCATCTAGAAATTAGTGTGATTGATGGTCATTACTTAACGTACGGCCCTCCGAAACCACAGTTTTGTATTAGACGGATGCATATTCAAAAAACGCGGTTTGCCTGTTACTTTGGAATTGTTCCTTTAGATATGTTATGGTAAAATGACTTTAATAAAGGTAAAATTGTTTTTTCTTAATTTTTGATGAAAATCTCAGCCCCTTATTCGGTATATGTGTAGATAAATATAGATAGATGATAGATAAATATTTAGTAATAAAGTAGTACCAATTAAGATTTAAGTATTATAATATGTAACTCATATTATTATATGAAAGATAAAAGATTATAAGAAAAGTAAAACAAAAAAAAATTTGAACTTTTTTTTATCATTCATAACCCATCAACATTCTTACAAGATATGAATTTGATAAGATCAAGCCTACACCCAACAAGACTCGAGTCGAGAAGATTTAAGTATACAGTTCACCTCAATACTCACCTCTTATCGGTGCAAGTTATTTTTTTATTTATTTGCACTAACTGTAGATGGATTAATCATTCTTTAATCTCTTTTTACGTTCAACTCTTTGTGATTAGTAATTATTTATGTAAAAATATAAAATTTGTATAATTTGTGTAAATAATAATTTTACACGAGTCGAATTGAAAAAAAAAAATTAAATTCTATATAGGTTACTACCTTAATTTGACTAAACCTCAAGACATGAAAGAGGTGGCTGCTCACAACCACGGTGACAATGTGGCCGACTTGGGTTCTTCTTTTCTACTTATCTTAAAATCTTTAATTGTATAAAGCAAAGAAACGTAAGTAATTCAAATTAGCAACATAACTCAACCAATAATCTTAGTTGCCGAAGAACAAGTATCTGTCACTTGTCACACGTCTCCCAATGAATATATGCCACCTGCCCCTGGTCAAACATAGTACCCCATTAGTTTTGGGTGGCTACATCATGACGTGGCAACAAACCCATGGTTCCGGGATCCAAAGCTTTGATGGGAATGTATTTGACACGTGCCAGTTCTTGCTTCAAAGTTTTCAGAGTGAGTGTGGGGATAAAGAGCTGAAAGTACACAGGTGTCTGTCCGTCTTAACGTGCTTTTGCTTCTTGTCCTTGTCTGCACGCCACGTGGTTGTGTCGATGCAGCCCTCAGTTTTCTAAAAATATCTTAGAGAAACTCACCTACTATTTCTTTTATATAATAATATTCAAGGAAAGAATTATGATGTGAGTTCATACGCATCGTATTAAACACAACATCCAATGAGCAACCAACAACTAATTGAACCATATTACTACACTTGATTATTTATCAAGTCCAAAGTCTCATTTACGTTAAATTTTGATGTGTATGTATGAGCCGTGAGACACATTATAATATACAGATATCGTCACGTTTTAAGCTCATAGGAATGGGAAGCTATTCTAATAATGAACCTCTCTCAAATTTGTCAACCATTGGACAGTTTAGATTTGAGAATTTTAAGTTATTTATTTTCACAGGGTAGCCCTTCGCCTAGCCCTTCTTTGAAAGAGGGATTTGACCTCTACACATAACCCCATAAAGTGGATAATTACAAGCTAAACTACACAACACCTATTAAGTTTTTTTTTTTTTTTTTTTGGGGTGATTTTTTTATTTAAAAGTTTAACCTTCTTTTCAAAGAAAATTATGGTCGTATTTAATTTATTATGACTAAGTAGACTTAATATTGTGGCGGAAATGAAAATGGAGGTAAGGGAGGAACTGAGAAGATAAGAAGTCGACACATCAATTGGTTGTGAGAGTGACCTTAAAAATTTATTTTTGGGAGACTCTCATCCATTAGTAATTGGCATTTGTTTCCATCTGGGTGAGTATGGAATTGAGGGACCAATCCTATTATTACGTGAAGTAGATTGGAGTTTGAGTTTTTGGGGCGTTTCATGGAAATTAAGACAGCAGGTGAGCCACGTTACCATCGTAAAAGTCCAGCGAGGCCTAGATGGTGCGGCCTTTGGTAAGAAGTATGGTGGACTCTTGCCAGGTTGGATGATTTATTGGAAAAGGGAAGTAGCTAGCCAACGTGATAAGTATCAAGTTTCAGTCGTTTTCATGCATGGGTAATGCTGTTTGATGGAGAACTTCTTCAATATATACATATATACATATATATATATATATATATGTATATATATGTATCAATGTATGTGTGTGTTAGCTTTCTTTTAGATGTAAATGGCGGCCAGGGCCAGTGGTGGATTATTGTTGCATCGCAAATGTCAATTACTCAGGAGTGCGTTACGTGTTTTGTTATTTTTGCGTGCTGTTTTGTCATTTGTGGGTTGAGATTGCAGGTTATTGGATGAGTCATGCATCATACATGCATGGAATATATATATACATATTATATATATCTTATTTATATATAAATGTATAGAACACTGTGCTTGTTCGCATGGGCACAGGCCTCACCGGCCCTATTATCCTAGTCTGATGATTGTGCAACTTCAGGCCTGGGGTCTGTCAGACCTGGACCTTAAGAGCAGATGGACGACAATACTCCTGAGAGGTCATGTAGTTTTGGTAAAGTTATGAGTCCAGCCCAACAAAACTAATACAGGGGCCCATTGAGACTGGCCCGTCTATTAAGCATAATTGTGGTGATTTGATGAACTCATAATTATCAAAGGAGCCTTAATTGCCCTGATTCGCGGTTGAGGTTTATTGGATAAGGAGAAAAGTAACCCTCCTCCGGCCTCTTCCCTGTATAGCCATGCAGCCCATCGACCAAAAAAGAAAAAGAAAAAAAAGGAAGAAGAATTAAGAAAAAGATATCTAAAGCTACCCTTTGTTTGGCATCTTAGCATTTGACTAGGCTAAATTGCATGAAATTTGTTTACTAACATATATTGAGAAAAAAAATATTTAGATAATCAGATGTAGCACTAAAGATATCGGTATTTGCGACGTAGAGCTTTTGGCATTGCAATCTGAGGCAGATATCTAACGGGGATGTTAATTGAATTGTCTATATCCGTGTATAATGAATTCCTTGGTCTATATATTATATGGGATGTTTTTGCCATTTCTGTTATTGAGGACTTTTGCATAATGACCCCCACCTTTTTTCTTTTTTTGGTGTTTGCAATTATAACATCTATCCGATGTTCTCCTGCCATGGTTCTTAAGCAGCAGATTAAGAAGCTGCTAATTAATAATTTCATTGCCATTTCATTCCCAATTAAGTAGCAGTTTTGTAGTCAATGTACGAGTGATTAATCAGTTATAATAAAACTGGTTTAAGTTGTGGTCCTGACTTTTCAACGACACAGCTATAGTTATGGTTGAAACTTAGATATATATATATATATATATAATTTTAAACTTTGGATTCCATTTACATTACCAATAAAGCCCTCATCTGGAACTTCGAAATATTATGTATGCCCATTGTATATATGCTTGTTTTGTCATGACATTAGGAGACTTTGACTCTAATTAATGAAAGCTCAATCTTTTGTGGACTTTGGTTCACATTGACATGTATGGTATAATGAACATGAGGAGGGATTAAAGAGGATTAGACTTTTCTCTATAGAGGGAATATGAAAGGAATAAATCAGAGGTCCACTTTTACCAATTGGAGAGACTCATGCATAGATGCAAGTTTCTGGGCTCTGAAAAAGAGTTTCGTATGTAGATCAGTTTGAATTAGAGGTTTTCCTAATCAAGAGGTAAGGTCTATGTATGCGTGACGACTTGAAATTTCTAAAATCAACAAAAGCAAAACCTAGCTAGCCTTCTCACTTCATTTCACTACATTTCATTTCTTTTCTACGTGGGTTTTTCTTTGTAAGAGTATCTCCTTTCTCGATTGAAGCCACCAAATTGACTTGAGTGGCATAAAGCTTGCACAAAAGGTTGCTTACCCTTTTCCTACTTTTCAACCACTACTAGCTGCTACTCCCCCATCCCTTTTGATCAAGGTGAGAGAGAGAGAGAGAGAGAGAGAGAGAGAGAGAATGCACGTGACAATGGAATTGGGGGGAGAGTTAACAGGTACCCAAGTGTTGCTGGAGGTGTCATACTGGAGGAAACCAAGGTTGAGGCTTGAGGGGAAAAGAAAAAACAGAGAGACCAAGATGGGAAGCTAATCCCTAATACTTGTATTATTTTATTGAAATGTGCTAGCTAGTCGCTTCTGCTAGACAGTGCATGTCCAGCGTATCAACATAAACTCGCCAATAATTAGTGAGACTATGCTGATGGACTGGTTATCAGTCGGCGCCTAACCAGTCTGCGCCTGTCGAGTGGGGGCAGCATTTCTCTATTTTATTTTGACTCTCTGAAGTTTATTTAAACAAACAATAAAATTCCAAATATACTATAATATACGTATCGACTGCGTTGGTGATACAGGGATTTGACATTTACGTGTTGTTCCTTTCTTTCTCTCTCTCTCTCACACTTTCTTTCACTCGCACAATTTTCAAAGACTGGTAAAGCGTTGAAATTTGGAGCTAGTGTCGTCCTTTCCGTTTGTCACTCGAATGTGCAGTGTAGTGTTGTGTTGTGTTGAGAGAGAGAGAGAGAGAGAGAGAGAAAGGGGGGGGGGGGGGGGGGGGGGGGAAGGTGACATGGCAGCGCATCCTTCGGGGACCCTAGCGAGATAAAACCGGGGAGAGCATAGACGTAGAATAGTATTTTATATACAACCTCCTCTTTTTTTTTTTGTTGTTGTTGTTATTTTACGTTGTTTTACTTATAGCATCATAGGTTGACCTGAAATTTAATGATTAACGAAAATTATGAACTTTCATGGACATTGTTTTAGCAGTAGAATTTAGCGTGGCGATAGGGGCCTCCAAACTTGCTTTAGCTTCTACTTGGATTCCATGCATGTCTGCAAACAGTAGAAAAACTGTACAGCTTGTGGAAGACAATTGACATTTGAGAAAGTTTTCCAAAGTCGGATTTATTGTTTAAGGCTAGCTATAAAGTCTCAATTACCTGTGCATGCACCATTCTTGTCTTTCTTGTCTCCATCTCTGTCAATTAGGTGGCCAGTAGTAGTTTCATCTTATGATGTTGAATTATAAGAGCACTCTTATGTAGAAACACATAAAGCTTCAAATCTTCTCTGCTTTATGCATAGAAAAGTTTTCAGTCTTCGTCACAAGGGCTCCATTGGACCACAGAACCTACACGGAAGCAGATAAGAAAATTTTGCCTAGACTGGTTTGTGCCCTCTGGCAAGGGGCATTACTGATAATTTCAATTGGTCGGTCACATCTGGCCAGTATATGAATTCTTCTCCACACAGCAATATGTTTTTTTTTTTTTTTTTCGGTTTTTGTTTGTCTGGACTTGAATTTTGGTTCATTACAAGATGATTGCTATTATTGTTATTATTATTAATTTTTTTACAAAATCTACAGTCGTTTTATGCAGACCAATCCTTCGATCAGTGATCAGTTATTTTCTCACAAATGAAAAAGGTAGGAAAACGAAAGAACAATTAGGGGTTTGCGAAAATAACCTGCATGCTCCATTTGGTTGGTCTTTATTTCGCAAGGGAGAAAAATGCCCCCTCTGATTGCACAGTAGATGAAGGAAGGAAAAAGCAATATTGTAATCATTCAATAGGAGCACTACCATGGCATCATCTCTTGGTTGATACCAGGATATAGAATGCCTAGTTCATCAATCTTGCAGACCAGCTGTTAATGATAACAATACCGAGACCAGTATAAAAGTAATTCAGATTATATCAACTGGTATTAATAATTCTATGAAATCTAAAAAACTTGTACGACAGAGCTTTCATTGTTACCCTGCTCAAAGTCCCCATCGAGTGGTGGTAAGTGAGTAACTACACACACACACACACACACACACACTTATATATATATATTATCATACCACTAAATATTTTTCTCACCTCCCCTCGTGCTTTGGTCTCCAACGTACCAAAACATATATATGTATATATATGTTATATTTGTCCCTCGTGACTGACAATCTGGGCTTTGGCTGCCGTGGCATTTCATCATGTTGCTCATGATGCATGTAGAAGGATAAGACTTTCGACCTTCGTTGTTTGGATTATATACGACGTCGCAGTGATCATGCCTGGCCTTGTACCATTTTCCTTTTCAGCTGAGTCTCTGAGTACTGTGTACTGAGGGTCCTCTCCGAGAGTAAATGCTAATTCATGAAAAGACGACGGTTTCAAATTGGTAGAATCTGGACGCATAAAAGTCGCCGAGTAATTGGGAAGGTGAAAAGAAGAACGCAGAAAGAAAAGAGAATGGTAGCGTAGGGACAAATTAACATAAAGGGTTGTTGTATTTAGTTAAATGGGTGTGTTTTTTACGTTCGTAAATTTAGGTTTAATTTTTAAAGTAGTATCGTGAGTGATTTATTCATTGTAAATGAGTTGATTTGTCAATTAACTGAGGAAGGAATTAGTTTAAGTACTCATAAGCTGACTGGATTACCAATTACTTCAACACAAATATATGAGAAAAAAAAACCGTTAGGGACGAATTCTTAGTACTACATGCCTGTTGTGATGCTAAACCCCCGTAATAGGAAAAAAAAAGTTTAGTGGTCAAGTAGTACTGAGTATTCGATGGTAATCTGTATTAAATGGTGACATTTGGGGGTAAATATATCAGCAACTTGAATTTAAGTAATAGTGAAGATATTTTTAAAAAAACAACCTATCAGATTTTGTCAAGTGGTATTTTTCTTTAAAAGTCTTTTCTCTATTTCACTAATTCAAAATTGCTGATATATTCACTCATCACGTGTTACAATTTAATGAGAATTACTATTAAGTTCTCAGTACTACCTGATCACTAAATTTTTTTTCCCGTCATATAGCTACAAAAATTTCAATGGTAAGTTCTTTAGGAACTATTTTTGCTATAACTTTTATCTTTTGTATATTTGAGAAATTTTAACGTAAATTTAAGTGATAGTAATTTATAATTATTTATTATTAAAATTTGTTCAAAGTTTGTGTTTTAAGAAACCATTTGTCTGATAATTGCGTCTGACTCTTTTAAGCGGAAAAATTCAATAATACGTTTGTATCCATTTTTATTAAATATACATCTCTTTGTGATTGTGTATATTATAATATATTTGATCATTATCCTTCATTGCACATGTTGATATCCCAAATACGATCATGCATACTACGGTGACACTGAACATTTATTCCTTAGATGAATGGATAGTCGTATCCTCATCAATACATACAATATAACGGAAATTGATGCACAAACATAATTTTGTCCAAATATTTCATCTGATGTGACATTAACATTTTAAAAATATGGTAATATTTTTAAAATTATGAGATATTATGTTATAGTGTTCTGGTAAAAAAGTTGAAAGAACCAAATGTCAAATCATTTTGTACAAATTTTTTTTTGTAACATTATACGTTTTGACTATTACCAGATTTATTAAATAGTACTAAATATATTTTTTTTATTAATGTTGACATACTGTACTTTTGTTATTGTTTATAATAAATATCCATTAAAACTTATGTTGGATATAATAAACAACTTATATGTTTTTTAAGTATTTTTTTGTTTATAATTTTAAAATGTATTATTTTAAATAATTTAATATTAAATAATATTTAATATAAGTAAAGTCTGAATTATGTATAATAAATTTTATGAATAAATATTTATTTTTTCTTAAAACATATATGTATATTGCGTTAAATTCGTGTCGATTCATACGGATAATGCACGTATATGTGTACGTACTATTTCAATAACATAAATGATACCTTCCCCGTATTAGTTACTATGATTTGTATCAGATTACTCTATACCTGGAGAGAGAAAGAGAGAGGACCCCTGACCCTATCTGACTCCATCTGTCGCCTGTCGGTCATCGTCTCGAATTCTTCGCCAGCGTAAAGCGGACGCGGCAAGCGAGGGACCCTTCTGTCAAATTGAAAGGAGAAAATAAAAAAGCTTTCTATCTCTTATATGGAGTTGAATATATGAAAATTGAATTTGGGGTGTATTAAATGGGGGGGATTTTTTTTTATATTTTTATCATCGGGCAGCTCAATAACTCAACTACTCCTCTGACTCAATTTATATATATGGCCCTACTCGGTAAATTCTTTTGATTCCTTCATAAATTTTCATAAATTACTCTATTTTTTTAAAATAACACGTCATTTTTACTTTTTATTTTACAAAGAATTTTTTTCTTTAACCTAAATTAAAAGAATTCCTTTTATTCTATGTGCACATCAATCCGTCACGTATTAAAAATATATTATTAATTTATTTAAATTATTTCTAAATTTTGTGCACCATTATGAAATTATGATATTTATAAAAGATATTTAAATAAAAATAAAGATATATAAATACATGGCTAAATGTTACACAAGACAGTAGAAATTCTTACAATTCATGTTAGAGAAAATCCAAACCATTTCACAAATGCCTTAATGCTGTGTTTGTACCAGTATTTATTAAAGAGAAAGAAAAGAAAAAGAAAAATATGAGAAAAAATATAACAAAATAAAAAATTCTATATCTTTGCTTATTTTCATTTTATGTTCTTACCTTCTACTTTCTCTAACCAAATAACCAAATATATGATGCAATTTTATATCTTATTTTTCTTTTTTTTTACTCATTAAAACTTTGATCCAAACACAACATAAATATTTTTATAAGGTGGATTTTGAGGTGCATCTAATTAGTGTGCTTAGACCCATTTGATAGAAAATCTATTCATTTGTGGAAGGTAGAAGGAGGATGCCATGAGACTGAGAGGACGGTTGAATAATTTTTCTTGAATTACACACGATGATCATTAGGAGAAAGGGATTTGTCTATCATCAGACGTATAGTCTCATCATCCTACGGTTCATGATGGGTCTTTTTGATCTTGTAGGCTTTGTAGGGTGATGACACCATCATATCCATCGTTACTCGAAAATCTAATGGTCGGTTTTACTTTGTCGGAGGAGTATTCAACTTTTTGGACCTGTGGTAGGTTGTTTTTTAAGAGTCAATACGCGTACGAGGTCATAACATTTCAATCGGACGGTAGATATGTGCTTGAATATTGGAGAGAGAGAGAGAGAGAGAGAGAGAGAGAGAGTGTTTGTGTGTGTGCATGAGTTCGTGGTCATTTCTGGAACCCAGCAGGTAGGGTCAGGGCTCTGTGCCTGTAGCTTTTGTCTTTTTACGTTGGGCTTCCACTCATTTTTACCCTGTTATAACCCTCCGCCCCACCCCCAGAACAAATCATTCTCTCCATCATCACACTCTCTCTCTCTCTCTGTCTACCCCTTGAAGAAAGGCGAGACTCTTGGGGGATATAGAAATAAGGGGAAGCGAAGGAAGGCGAGAGTCTTGGGGGTAGAGAGAGAGAGAGAGAGAGACAGACAGACGTAAGCACATGAGGAGTTGAAGATGATCAACAAAAGGAAGCTAGTCTTTTGAGGGGAATGTTGTCTGGCTCGAGGACCCTTGCTTGATCAATTTATAAAACAGATCTGTAGATATAGATCTGTTACAGGCACATATGCATATATGTATAAGAGATCATTTGATCATGGGATAGTGTTGTCGGACCAGGCTTCATTCCCCCCAATCGTTGCTTTCACCTTGCCTTTCCACACTTTTGATGATCGTGCGCTTGATCTGAAGGTGGGGTTTTGGTATTAAACTTATTTGCAAATTTTAGTTTTTTTTCCCTTGTTTTTACTGAATATTCGTCTTTTTTCTTGTCAGTTTTGGGAATAATTGGCAGTTTCGAATGATGGTTTTGTAGTTAGTTATATGCAGATTGGTGTAATGATGAAGTATCTTGACTGTATATTGGATCTTTTCTGAGAAAGTTATTCATCATTACACTCTTTTTATGTTCTGATGATGTATTTTGTGTCAGTGAAGCGCTTTTCTGGTTCATCATTTGGCAGATTTTGCTCATGATGTGTTCCAGAACCTGATCTATCTAGTTACACTAATATCAGATCTGGCTCTTGAACTTTGGTAGAACTCTCTCTCTCTCTCTCTCTCTCTCTCTCTCTCTCTCTCTCCTTTTTTTTTTTTTTTTTTTTCTCTCTCTCTCTCTCTCTCTCTTTTTTTCACCTCTCTCTCTTACTAGGGTTTCTTGGGGGTAGATTTGTTCTTTCTAAGAACAAGCAGAGCAGTATTCTAAATAACCTTTCTGTTAATTTTTTAAAAATGTCCATTTCCAATAGTCAAAGACATTTCTTTCTCAGTCAATCAATATTACTGGTTTACATTATTCAGATTTTGTTCTCTTTCTATGATATGTTTGACATCTCTATAGCCCCTTGTTTTCGTTTTTGGTTCTTCCCCCGATCCACCAAGTTGTGCTTTAATCGACTTGGCATCTAAAATTTTGCATAAGATTGTGGTCTTCTTTGTATGCTTGCAGTGGCTGAAGAGATGGAGCTGCATCTAGGGCTTTGATAAAGCTGTGACTTTACCGATTCGATCCATTCTATTACTGCCACTTGCTTCTCATTTTTTTTATAAGTTAGTCTTTTGCTTCTCATTTGGCTGTCTTTCATTTGGTTCAAAATTTATTACAGTGATGTTTTATTTTATGGCTTCGTTCAAAATTTATTGCAGTGATATTTCCTTTTATTCTATGACTGTTTGATGTATGTTGATCACTTTGCCCATCACTTATCTACGAGACAAAACTAGATTCTGCTGCTGCTGCTGCTGCTGCTGCTACTGCTACTGCTGTGTGTGACTGTGTCTAAGAGGAAACCCACTTGCCTTGATTATTATATACTACTGAGACCCTAAGTTTATCATTCATGAGCCACTATTAAACATGGCACTGCCCTTGGTTTCATATCTTTTATTCTATTTCAGTTTCGAGATTTTAACCAATAAATCAGTTGATTTTGAGGGCTCATAAGTTATTATTTTCCCCTCTTCCGAATTTTTGTCCTATGTTAACTGGTTATTGCATGCAGATTCAAGTATCTTGATCACTTTTTAATGGATTGTCATTGCAATGTAACTTGTTTTTAAGGAGCATTTTTGTTGGTAAATCTCAAAATCTTAAACTAGTTTGAAGTAATAAGCCGCTCTATCTGCATTTTTTTTTTTTTTTGTTTACTTGTGTATATATATATTGTAATTGTTACTTACTATTCTTACATGTTTACATTATGGGTGGTTGTTGAAAGAAGGTTTAATGGGTTCTCATTACTGTGTTTGTGCTTCCCATCTTTCTTGTCCTTTACTTCACTTAGGAAAGAGTAGCTCCTACACGAATACAGTGGAAACAGTTGATTAGAAAGATAGGTGAACAAAAAAGAAAAGCTATCTGGGCCTTTCGGACCTAAACAGCACGTGTGAAGACTCTTGCTCTTATAGGCCTTAACCAGCCAGTGATTCTCTCTCTCTCTCTCTCTTGCACAAACACATTTATCTTTCCACGCTTGATATAACGTCAGCATGAAGGTGAGCTATGGAGGTCTCCGTCTCCCTATGCCTGAGAAACAAGATGGCGAAACTGAAATCGTTCGTACATTGAACCATGAGAGTGATCAAACAAATGATTTAATTAATTATAATTTGGTTTTACATCGTTGTCAAACTTCAGATTATGTGAAATTATGAATGCTGTCTCATAGGGAACTGACTTTTTGGAATTTGGATCTTTTTGACTTTGCGAAGATCAAGTGGAACCCTTGTTGGTCTGCTTACCCAAAATTTTCCACACACAGACACACACAGAGCAAGAGAGAGAGAGAGAGAGAGAGAGAGAGAGAGAGAGGCTTTTGTATGGCGGATTCCTATAAAGCATCAGGGCCACAACTTTTTATTTATAACTGTTGTGCGTACAACTTGACCAAAAGACTTTAAAGAAACATTTAAAGGTCATTTAGACTATTTGGATCGGAAGGATGTTCAAGGCAGGCCTCATATGGCAGGGGGACTATCACTAGCTAGCTGTTAAATTTATTGGACCCATGAGGCCATTCAAACAAAGGTTTCAACACTTATTGTGGGATCCAAGGTAAATTACACTGCACATTGTCTTTTGTGTGCGTGTTTGAGAGAGAGAGAGAGAGAGAGAGAGAGAGAGAGAGAGAGAACCTTTTAGTTGACCCACATGCGGGGGCAGCGGGACGGTAATTCTTTGGGTCTGAGACCTAATTATTGTTGTGGTGACACTGTTTTGAGCTCTCATGGAAACTATAATCCGAAACTGTATATGAAGGTTGAAGTAATTTCATTTTGTCATTACTAATTTTGCGCTATTGACAAAAAAATATCCATCAATTCAGTCCACTATGTCATTTCCTTTTAGCTTTGATTGTTGATGCTGGACTTGAACCCAGACCCAAATGAGATTCTCTCGTTTTTTGTCTTGTGGTTGATGATGTAGCCTGTTTCTTTCCATGTTTCATTCCATGTTACATTTATATATATACATATATAAATGGCTGGGTACGTTGATATTGATATTCACAACACATGAAGGAATTGCTGGATTCTAATGAGGCAGACAATAGCCCCTATCATCATTTTCAGTGGCATTAGACTATTTAATTGGAGCAGTAATTAATTTTCGTCGACAAGTAAAGATCCTGAGGCTGGATGCTAATGTGGATACAATGAATTCACAAAAACATTATATGGATATATATATATATATATATATTCATTGAGACCACCAGCAAACTGCACTAAAAATGCACAGCGAATTAGCTTTGAAACATTCTATTGTGATCTGCTTTTACCAATATTCGTGCGTAGATCATCACTGTCATTGGCTACTTTAAAGTAGACTTAAGAAGCACAATTGATCAAATCAAATTTGCATGCATATTTTGATTTAATTCCTCCATATCATGTTCTTATTTCAATCTTAACTAGGCCGATGAATTTATGTAGGCTGTTTGTTCACAGAACAAGAAACCCTGCACTGTGCGCTTGTAGCAAATTTTTCACACTCATATTTCAGATATCAATGTTTCCCGTTTTGAGCTTATGCACTAGCAACGATTTTGGATGCCATATGAGAAATTAAAAAAAAAAAAAAAAACTCAATGTACATATAGGCTGGCCCTTTTTGCTTCGGGAAAATAACTTTGTGGGATTGGACTAGTAATTTCGTATTCGGCCTTGTCTCGCATTTAATTACAAAAAATTTTTTCCAACGCAGCACGATTAGCAATCCGGAAATTCGATATTTGAGAACAAGTTACAAAATTCCTCTCCGCCAATTTGTAATCCTGGATCTCCCTTATCTCATCTCGTGAAGTGGCCTAATAGGGTTTGGAATGCGATTTTAAGATTACCAATATAAGTAATTGCATGCTTCCAGATGGAACTAAATTAAAACTAAGTCCAAGTTGTTGGTATTGGGGCTCTTCTAAACTGACTGGAGTTTTGTTAGATAAATCCAGAAATTAGACATGTCAAGAATTACAGTGTCAGGAGGTCTGGAGGAACAAGAAAAATTATTTTATTTCTTCAGATGTCTATTGTAATATATAGAGGGAGAACTTCCATTTGTGTTTGACTCTGTTGGAAGCTATGTAACGCTATTTAAATTAGTTCAATTTATAAAATTATTTTTGACACATTAATTTATTACAGTAGAAAGAGTAAAAAAACTAGGTGTGTCCATGGGTCGGGTTGGTTCAAATTTGTGTTAAACTTAAAACCTACTCGTCTTGATCGGTTCTAAATTTTTGGACCCAAAACCAAATCGATCATTCAATAAAACTGAACTGAACCAACCCGACTCCATTTGGTTTGGTATTAGGTTGGTTTGGCCCAAATCGGGTTGGGTCGGGTTAGTTCCCCTTTTATTGTATATTATTTAACTTATTTATTCAAAAAAACAAAATAATAGGATTGGTCTTGCATCCATAATTGTTGAAAAAAATAAAAAAATAACGTATAGATACAAATTGACAATAATTAAGCACAAATAACAATGATCTAATGGTATATATAAAAAAATATATAGACCTTTATGAGATATAAAGATCGAATCTCGGTTCGGTTTTTAAGTCGGTTCAGGTTGGGTTAGAACTCGGTTTGGTTTGGGTTCAAAAAATTAGAATTGAGAACTGAACCGAATAGGTTGAGTTGCCATTTTTTAGACCAAAAATAGAACCGATTTTTTGACAGACCCAAACCAAACTAACCCATAGAGGCCGGGTTTCGTTTATGCACCACTAAAAAACACATCCTCTTCAAAAACTGCATGGGCAAATTGGACAGACCAAAAATTTCAAATTTCTCCACATTCTTATCTGGGTAACTGTTCCAAATTTTCACAAGGAGAGTTACACACTCATCGCATGTGCCCCATCCTCTAGTTATTAGTACGAGACAAGTCTCAGAAAAATATAGATATGTTTTAAACTGAAACCGCCATCATGGATTTGAAATGGAAACATATTTGGGCCATTCAAATATCAGAATGTTAACTACGGCGTCCATTATTCATGTTAATGGACTCTGATTTTCTGCATTATTCAGCTACGCCCAGCTACTCTTAAGCAGCAAGAGTTATTTTTGGGTCATTACGAACTCTTCCTTTTTTTTTTCCTGGCATCCTTGCAAGGAGCTCACTAGACAAAAACACCACAACCCACTCTGGTTTAGCTGCATTACAAAATCTCTCTCTCTATCTCTCTGTGACTAATTATTTCCTCATTCAGGAGCTCAGTTTTGTTAAAGATTCTACCCAAATCCAATTAGCTGCAGCATGCAAGATGTGACTTATGGACCATGTAACCAAGCTTGAGCCTAATCGAAAGTTACAGAGTTGGGCAAATAAAGTTTGTCCCATTGGCAAAGGCTAAAGGGCACGAGCTGTTGGGCATAACATGAACTGGCCCATCATAGTTTACGAGTTTATATATAGTGGAGTACTTAAGAATACATATTAAAAGCCCTGCCGACAACATAGTCATATATAGGACCTAGTCTTCTTCGAGTTGCTTCCAAAGTCGCTAAGTTCATTAGGGAAAGATGCTTCCAAAGGCGTTACCAGATCCAATTATTAGAAGAATAATGGTGACACGAACGACAATTGGTCAATTGGTAAGGCTGGCCTTGACATATCTGTCAACAAAGAATGATTATGAGTTCTAACCATTTCTTTTAATTGCCCAGTATATTCTATAAGTTTACAACCACAATTAGAATGACGGTGTTCTTTGTGGAAAATTCAAATATTAGTATATTACTAAAACTTATACAGAAAACGAGTATATAATTGTGTGGTAACATTTTTCATATTAAGAGATTAGTGTATGGTTTTGAAATGATAGGTTCGGTTCAGTCACAATATTCTATACAAAAATTTCTATATCTATATTTTTGTTTGTTTGTACTTAATTAATTTGTATATCATTCATCTTATGACTCGTATTGAGACCTTGTCTGTTGTGCTTTGGGGGTGTTCGAAATCTAGGCCTCCCCCGACTCCTCGAAATAATGAGTTTCAAGTAGAAGAATTTCATAGCTTTCACTCTCAGCACACTACCGCCCAAAACAAAAAGAAATTAAGACAAAGGAAAAACAAATCCAGATCGAGTAATATTTTTGTTCTTTTATCATGATGCAAAACTTTTTTAAGTTGTAGCTGCACTTGCCAAGGTTTAAGGTACCTGATGTGAGGCATAGGGGGTGAGAAGCAATATTGCAGGCAACCACAAAGCAAAAACTTGTCTTGTGCAGAGTTTGTTACTTTCAGAATTTGACACAAATCTCGTATTCAAACACAGCCTAAAAAAAAAGTATTTTTGTTGGATTATAGTGTTTTAAAAGTTCCAAAACTTCATTGTCCCTTTAATGTCTTCCAAATTCAATTATTCGGTTACATTTTTATTCATTAATCTGGACTGTTACAGTTTTAATATTTGGGATTTATGACCAAATTATGGCTAGAACTGTTACAGTCTAACAGCTATATTCTTAGTCTTTAAATAGGTTCTTATCTAGGCTTTGCATAAGGACGGAAAAACAAAAGTCTTCTTGACTGTTCACTGCTCTTTTCAGCCACTGTTTTCATCATTTTATTGCATATTTTCTACACTATTTTCTGGGCAACTACGACATAGACGGTTCATCATCTCCCAGTTGGCGTGACACCTGAGGAGAGTGGCTATGAGCACTTGGGTTGTATCTTGGAGCCGTTGATGTCCGATTGTACCTTTACGTAGGGAGGCACAACGACTTTAGGACAGCGGTTACGCGCCTCTCTATCTCACAGACCAGATTTTCCTTTCTATATTTTATATGTTGTATGATTCATATTTTCAACTATATTTCTGTTTGGTCAGATTTTCAACAATAATATACATGCAGCTTTCTTATTTTCTTATATGTTTGTTGATTGAGTTCTAACAATCTAAAGTCGTTGTAGTTTCTGTAAAAGTGTTTATGTGCATCACGGTATGGTTTATGATTGAAACAAAACTGGTTTTATTTGGAATTCACAGATTTTGTAATATTTCAAAAGTACTGTGCATTTTGCAAATAGTTGGAAAACCTATTTTAATTTATAATCTGCTTGCTTACTGTTTTTAATCATTCACAACTTAGTTCATTTGCTATGATTATTCTGTTGAGTAATTTTATCCATATATTTTGAAAGTGACATAGTGGTGTTTATTTTACAGAGCTTAGACATCTCTCTCATAGCCCCACATTTGTAAACAATCACTTTGGAAATGAATAGGATAGAAGAAGCAAATAGTATAAAACCTGAAAAATTCAGTGGTCAACATTTTCGTAGGTGGCAAAGGCAAATAAAATATTGGCTTTCAGTGCTGGGCTTAATCACTGCTTTAGAACCTAGCCAAGAGGCTGAGTCATCTTCCTGGATGACTCATGACCAAATTGAATATCACTGTTACAATAGGATCCTTAGTGCTTTGTCCGACCACCTCTATGACGTCTATCATAACACCACCAAAACTGCAAAAGAACTTTGGGATATTTTAGAGGGTGAATATGGAATAGAGGATGCTGGAATTAAGAGGTTCACAATCTCAAATTTTACAAACTATAAAATGGTGGACCATAAGCCCATAAGTGATCAAATCCATGAGTTTAAAGAACTTTTAAGGAAGGCGGAAAATAGTGGTACACAGTTTGGTGAAGACTTTAAGGTTTCGTGTCTTATAGATAAACTACCTCCATCATGGACTGATATTGCCAAATCACTGAGGCATAAACAAGGAGAGTTGACTTTGACCCAAACAATTAGTTCACTGAAGGTAGAGGAAAGTCATAGGTTAAATCAAAATTCCCGAAGTGAAAACCTTACAAAAGTGAATCTAGTTGAGAATAATAATCATAACAAGAATAATAGGAATAATAATAATAATAATAATAATAATAGGTTTAGAAATTTCAACAATAGGAACAGTTTCCGTCCTAGGGGTAGAAATTTCAAAAACAATAGGAATAACAATCGTTTCAATCAAAATCAAAACCACAACAATGGCCAGCCCAAGGCTTTAAAGAGAGGGAGTAAGCTCTGCTATGTTTGCGGGAGAGCCAATCATGTGGCCAAGGATTGTTTTTTCAAGAAGACAGAACCACACAAGCCAAAATCCAATCAGAATCAAAGGGGTCCTAAAGCCCAAGTCAACATGTTGGTGGACCAAGGAGATTCTGCTGGACCATCTTTTAGGTATGGTCATTCCTTAGTCAACTTCACTTATGAAAATAAAGATTGGTGGTTAGACTCTGGGGCTAATGTACATGTTTGCTTTGATCATGGATGTTTTAAAACTTATCAGGAATCAAGTGGAGGAAGTGTAACTCTAGGAAATGATTCTGTCGCACAAGTGGTTGGAATTGGAGATGTGGAATTGAAGATGACATCTGGAAAGACTTTGACCTTGAAGGAAGTGCGACATGTTCCTGATGTTAGAAGAAATTTAGTTAGTGGATCTTCTTTAGTTCAACAAGGATATAAAGTTGTGTTAGAGTTTAATAAAGCTGTAATATCTAGAAATGATGTTTTTGTGGGAAAGGGATATGTTTGTGATGGTTTATTTAAGTTAAATGTTTTATCTGAAGTCAATGAAATTTCTCCTCAAGTTCTTAATGTTGAATCATGTGATGTATGGCATGGTAGGTTTGGACATATAAACTTGAAGAAAATTAAAAGATTGATGGAACTTAATCTTATTCCAAAATCAGAAGTGAATTTTAAGCACAAGTGTGAAATCTGTGTACAAGTCAAACAACCTAGAAAACCTTACAAGAGTGTAGAAAGGCATACCCAGCTGTTAGAGTTAATACATAGTGATGTTTGTGATTCAAATAGACCACCAACTAGAGCTGGAAACAAATACTTTGTGACTTTTATAGATGATTACTCTAGGTATTGTTATATCTATCTTATTAAGACTAAAGATGAAGTCTTTAGCAAGTTCAAAATTTATAAGACTGAGGTGGAAAATCAATTAGAAAAGAAGGTTAAAATACTTAGGTCTGATAGAGGGGGAGAATATACTTTAATAGAACTTAGTACCTTTTGTGAAGAGCATGGTATAATACATGAGTTAACACCGCCATATTCTCCTCAATCAAATGGAGTAGCTGAAAGGAAAAATAGAACATTGATTGATATGGTTAATGCAATGTTAATTAGTTCTGGCTTACTTGAAAATCTATGGGGAGAAGCTTTGCTTAGTGCTTGTTATATCTTGAATAGGATAACTGTAAAAGATAATGAGAAAACCCCATATGAAGTATGGAAGAGAAGAACTCCTAATTTGAAAATTTTGAAAGTGTGGGGGTGTCTAACAAAAGTTGCAATACCTGAACCAAAGAGGAAAAAGATAGGGCCTAAAACTGTGGATGCTGTTTTCATAGGATATGCCCAAAATAGTAGTGCTAATAGATTTTTAGTGGTTAACTCTGAAATTAATGAGATATCTAATAACACTGTGATTGAATATAGGGATGCTACATTTTTTGAAGACATCTTTCCTTATAGGAGTAGAATAACAAAGCAAGTTAGTGGAACTCCTATAGGTTTACCTAGTACTAGTACTTCTTTAGGGAATGAGGCAAAACCCCAAGTTGAATTAAGGCGAAGTAAGAGAGGTAGAGTAGAAAAGAACTTAGGAGATGGATTCTTTACTTTCTTGATAGAAGGAGAGCCTACAAACTATACTGAAGCTATGTCATCTTTAGATGCTCCGTTTTGGAAGGAAGCTATTAATAGTAAGATTAATTCCATTCTACAAAATAATACTTGGGAGTTAGTAGATTTACCCCCTGGAAATAAGGCTATAGGATGTAAATGGGTCTTTAAGAAGAAATTAAAGCCTGATGGAAGTATTGATAAATATAAAGCAAGATTGGTGGCTAAAGGATTTACTCAAAGGAAAGGAATAGATTATTTTGATATTTACTCTCCTGTGACTAGGATTACATCCATTAGGATCTTGCTCGCTCTAGCATCTATCCATAATTTAGTGGTTCACCAAATGGATGTTAAAACTGCCTTCTTAAATGGAGACTTAAATGAAGAGATTTATATGGAACAACCTGAAGGCTTTGTGGTCAAGGGACAAGTACATAAGGTGTGTAAGTTAGTAAAATCTTTATATGGGCTTAAGCAAGCACCTAAGCAATGACATGAAAAATTTGATGAAGTGATCTTAGAATATGGTTTTAAAATCAATGAACATGATAAATGTCTATATCACAAGGAAGACGATGGATGCCATGTGATATTATGTCTTTATGTGGATGATATCTTGATTTTTGGTACAAACTTAGAAATAGTAGAGAATGTTAAATCTTATCTTTCTAAGAGATTTGACATGAAGGATATGGGAGAAGCTCATATAGTCTTAGGTATGAAGTTGGAAAGAACTTCTGAAGGGATTTACTTGAGTCAATCCAATACTATAGAGAAAATGTTGAGGAAGTTTGAATATTATGATTGTAAGCCTGTCTTTACACCCTATGATTCTAATATACATTTGAAAAAGAATAATGGTCGACCTATTTCTCAGTTAAAGTACTCACAAAGGATAGGATCCCTGTTATACATAGCCAATAAGTCAAGGCCTGATATTTCATATGCTGTTGGGAGACTTAGTAGATACACTCAAAATCCAAGTAAAGAACATTGGACTGTCTTAGATAGGATTTTTAAGTATCTTAGAGGAACCTTGGATTATACATTGTGTTATAGAGGATTTCCTTCTACTATTGAGGGTTTTAGTGATGCGAATTGGATCACAGATAGTGTATATGTTAAATCAACTACTGGGTTTGTATTTTTGTTGGGTGGAGCTGCCATATCTTGGGCATCAAAGAAACAAACTATCATATCTAGGAGTACTATGGAGGCAGAACTCATAGCACTTGATACTACAAGTATAGAAGCTGAGTGGATCAAAAATCTTTTATCTGATATGCCTTTGATGGATAGGCCTTTACCTGCGATATCATTACATTGTGATAGTAAAGCTGTGATAGAGTTAGTGAAACAAGCTCACACAAATAAGAAGATGAATAGACATATACACGTGAGGTACAAATCTGTCAAGAGCTTGGTGAATAAAAATGTTATATCTCTAGACTTTGTGAAATCTGAAATGAACATAGCTGATCAATTGACTAAAGGCTTAACAAAGAATGTGGTTCAGAAACTGTCCAGTGGAATGGGCCTTAGCTCACGAGTATGATTTATATAAGGCTAGCGCATTAGGCTAGATCCTAATATGTCGAGGGGGATGGGTATAAGCCCAAAGGGAGTCACCTAGGGAGGTAACCCAACCCTTGTGATTGGAGGTCCCATGAAGGAGGTTCAATGGGTAGAAACAATCCCTATTGCGTGATTCATATTCAACACCTATTATAAGAGACACATTAGATGTTCTCTTGCTCATCCTTAAGGCAATTGTGCTGTGAAATGTGATGTTCAGGAAGGGTATTACCCTGAATGAATCCGAGGCGGACATACTCTCGCAAGGTACTTGTCACATGTGCCTTTGGAGGATTCACCTAAATGAGAGTCGTCGTGAGGCCGTGACTATGAGAAGTGGGCTATTCTTTAATAACTCTCATGAGAATCAAGATTGAGTGCATGGCCTTTAATTGCATTACCCCGCGAACCATGTCTTACGTCGATACTGTATGTGTGATATGTTGAACTCTAGTTCAAAGGGTCTAGTTCAAGACATAGTTCACTATGATCCTTCAAAGGAAGACTATTAACACTAAGTGAGGTTCAAGTCCGGAAGACACCTACACTGATTGTGCAGTATTAAGGTTGCCCATAATTTCTTGTACACCTATATTTTCTTTTTATAGTTTTCAAAGTTTTGAAACTTTTGTGGGGGATTGTTGGATTATAGTGTTTTAAAAGTTCCAAAACTTCATTGTCCCTTTAATGTCTTCCAAATTCAATTATTCCGTTATATTTTTATTCATTAATCTGGACTGTTACAGTTTTAATATTTGGAATTTATGACCAAATTATGGCTAGAACTGTTACAGTCTAATAGCTATATTCTTAGTCTTTAAATAGGTTCTTATCTAGGCTTTGCATAAGGACGGAAAAACAAAAGTCTTCTTGACTGTTCACTGCTCTTTTCAGCCACTGTTTTCATCATTTTATTGCATATTTTCTACACTATTTTTTGGGCAACTACGACATAGACGGTTCATCATCTCTCAGTTGGCGTGACACCTGAGGAGAGTGGCTGTGAGCACTTGGGTTGTATCTTGGAACCGTTGATGTCCGATTGTACCTTCACGTAAGGAGGCACAATGACTTTAGGACAGCGGTTACGCGCCTCTCTATCTCACAGGCCAGATTTTCCTTTCTATATTTTATATGTTGCATGATTCATATTTTCAACTATATTATTGTTTGGTCAGATTTTTAGCAATAATATACATGCAGCTTTCTTATTTTCTTATATGTTTGTTGATTGAGTTCTAACAATTTTTCCCTTTCTCTGCTTATTTCTGCCCATTGTTGCACAGGAAGAAGTCGGTTAGCCAATGAAGTGAGAATGCCTCCTTCCCTCGCATTCCTTTTCTTCCTAACCAAGGCCGAAAGCTCTTTCTGTCTTTTCCTTATGCTTTTACTCTTATCAATTCAATTATTTTTTTGACAGTATGATTTGAGTAATGTTATATAAATTTATTTCTAATCTCATTACTCATATTCTAGACACAAGACAATGAGACTCACATTAATAAATACACGTGTGCTTCACTCACTTATATTTAGAAATGAGAAATGAGGTTTTGTATAGCATTATTTTTTTAAATTTAACTTTGAGCAAGAATCGCATTTTCAACTTTTTCTACATCCATTAGATAATAAAGATAGTAAAGATATATTAATATGAAGATCTATTATAGTGCATAATAAAAGGCCTATTATAAATTATAGTTGTGGATGTGTCATAACTTATGGCCCCTTCAATTTTTTTAAGTCAAAATCACTAATTGGAGGCAGAACTATCATCCACCAATGTTTTCAATATCTTACAATTTCTACAAACCTTGCAGACAGTTGATAACGACCAAATTCAACACACAAGAGGCAACTAATAAAGAATTTTCAAACTATGTAGCCTCTCAATAATATTATAATCTGGTAAAGCAATAAGTAAACCTACCATCAATTGAAGCCATACCTTTGATTGAATGAAATTAATCCCAATAATCACCGCTATCGTCTGACGTTTGTTGTGCTTCATAATGCCGTGGGAAATTGTTGACAATATAGCACTTGCCCTGGGTAATGAAATGCTTCAATGCCAGGCATTGCAAGCTGTAAAAGCAACCACAGGCTTGATGGAGTCTAATAACTTTTGTCTTGAAGCTTATTGTCTTGACGGACGGTGGGCTCCCAACATTATTGCAGGACTAGTGCACCTTGCAGAGAAGAAAAATTATTGAACCGGTTAAGAGCTAGCGCCACGTCATCCTCCCTACATGATGTAAGGATTGTATGAACAAATGTACTATTCTTAGTACGATAACACAAGAACACAAAGAAGAGTTAAAATAATTTGTCAAAAGCTACTTAGGGTAGAGCCTTGCATAGTATTTACGGAAAACATGTTAGAAAACCAGAATTAAAAGACACGAAATCTCAAATCATAAACATGAAAAGATTCTCATATAAACATTTTAGCAATACATAATTGAACAGAAACAAGAAAACGCAAACTAGCCGGGGCTCGTGTTCCACACGATGTCCTTAAACCGAATTAGCCCCTCACCGTCGGTGCTTGAGTTATTAGGCTTTCGATTCCCAGGTTACAGCGGCTTCTCA